>JAULCA010239589.1:0-13593 GCA_032360845.1 Crassadoma gigantea
AAAGCAATATAACCAAATTGCCCCCTTTTGGCCCTGCCCCTCAGCCCCCTGGGGGGTCAGCCCTTCCTTTTGTACAAAATTGAATCCCCACCTCCTAGGGATACTTTCAGCCAACTTTAGTAAATTTTCAATTAGTGGTTCAGAAGAAGAAATTGTTTAAATCAATTGTTGACGTACGGACGACAAACGGACAACTCCATACCATAATACTACTGTCAAATTTGACAGCCGTATAAAGATGGGTAAGGGAATTTAACTGTTTGCCCTGGGGGGCAGGTGAGCTAAAAAATGATATGCATAAATAGGGATCAAGGGGAACCTCCGATTTGGAACTTTTAAATTCAAGATGGCTGGCTGTCGTCCATCTTGGTTTTGTGATTAGTCCCAGGGTGATTTAAATATAGCCCACCATCTGATGATGGTAGGCTCAAAACTAATATTAACACGAAGTCATCAGATTTTCAATTCAACAACAGATTTTTATTTTAAATTCCAAATAAACATTACAATCATCTATCACATGAACTTAATGAGTATGCCAAAATTTTGGGGTTGAAAGTTTGGATTGGAAATAAAAAGTTTAGTGAAGAAGCCTTTTTACTGAATCTCCAGTTACAGTAGGGTAGAAGCAAATTTATACTTTTCGGAATTGAGTTTAGTGTTGATCTTCATGAAATTCCGAAGATGAATTTTGACAAGAAACTAATTAAACTAAAATCATTACTAAAAACTTTGAGTTGAAGGTCTTTAACACCTATTGGTAGAATTCATATCAACAAATCACTGCTGGTATCACAGTTTAATCACCTTTTTATTTAACTTCCAAATCCAAATGAAAAAAACCTGAAGACGTTGAATTCTAATTCCAAAATTTATGGAATTGTGGGTCAGATAAAATTCAGAGAGTCTCAGAGATGTTTTAATTCAAGACTATGTAAATGGAGAACTAAAACTAATCAATATATATGTAGATGCTTTCATTTGTTCTTTAAAATCAAGTTGGATAAGAAGATTATTCCAAACTAATGAGAAATGGCAGGCTTTCTTGAAAACGCACACTAATACTGATTTGTTAGCAAATTGTGGTAGTGAATATATACAATTATGCAAGAATAATTAATTTTTCTTTTTTTTCATACCAAATACTCCAAACTGATTGGTCAATAAATTAATTTCATTGTTCTATGAAAAAATAAAAAACAAGAGGCCCATGGGCCTTAACGGTCACCTGAGTCCTACAATATTACAGTTTCAGTTAAACCTACCTCTCCGAACTTGATTTAAAGTTTTAAATATTTTTTTTCCGAAAATGGCAGTCTTTTTTTATTTTTAATATATCTGAAAAAAAACTTTGCCAGAACCATGAGTTGATCATTCCTACCATGTTTAGTTAAATAAGCTCAGTAGAACTTTACTTTAAGCTTTGAGTTTTTCAAAATGGCAGCAGTGGCGGCCATATTGGATTTCTGATACACCCGAAAATAACAGCACTTTTTCAGGATCATGACTTGATCATTCCTACCAAGTATCCTCTAAATAAGGCTAGTAGTTTTCAAAATGGCCGGCCAAAGCGGCCATATTGGATTTCTCATCGACCTGAAAAAAAACAACACTTTGTCAGTACCGTGAGTCAATCATTCTTACCAAGTTTCAGTTAAATTTGCTCAGTAGAACGTCACTTTAAGTTTGAAATAGTTTTTCAAAATGGTGGCCATGATGGCCATATTGTATTTCTGATCGACCCAAATAATAACAACACTTTTTCAGGACCATGAGTTTGTTATAGTTTTTTCGAAATGGCCTGCCTTGGCGGCCATATTGGATTTCTGATCAACCCAAAAATAACAACACTTGGTCAGGGAGTTGTCAGTAACAAGTATCAGCTAAATCGGCCTAGTAGAACTAGACTACAAGTTTCTTAAAGTTTTCAAATTGGCCTGCTGTGGTGGCCATATTGGATTTCTGAGCGATGCAAAATATAACAGCACTTTGTCAGGACCATGAGACAATAATTCCTACAAAGTTGCAGTTTAATTGGCCCCATAATACTTCACTTTAAGTTTGAAAAAGTTTTTCGAAATGGCGGCCATATTTGATTTCTGATCGACCTGAAAAAGAACAACACTTTGTCAGGACCATGAGTCGATCAATCCTACAGAGTTTCAGTTAAATTAGCCCAGTAGAACTTCACTGTAAGTTTGTAATAGTTTTCCAAATTGGCGGCCATTATGGCCATATTGTATTTCTGATCGCCCCGAAAAATAACAACACTTTTTAAGGACCATGAGTGGATCATTCTTACCAAGTTTCAGCTAAATGTGCCCGGAGAACTTGACTTTAAGTTTGTAATAGTTTTTCAAAATGGCCAGCTGTGGTGGCCATATTGTAATTCAGATCACCTCTTAAAATAACAACACTTATTCAGGACCATGAGTTGATCATTCCTACCAAGTTTCAGCTAAATCGGCCCAGTAGAACTTAAGTTTTCAAATTGGCCAGCTGTGGCAGCCATATTTGATTTCTGATCGATCCAAAAAATAGCAGCACTTTGTCAGGACCATGAGACAATCATTCCTACCAAGTTGCAGTTAAATTGGCCCCATAATACTTAATTTTAAGTTTGAAAAAGTTTTTCAATATGGCAGCAATATTGGATTTCTGATTGACCCGACAAATAAAGCTTGGTCAGGGAGTTGTCAGTAACATTCCCATGAAGTATAAATGAGATCCATTTGACAGTTTTTCAGTTGAAAATGTAAAATGTTTATGGACGCCGCACGATGCACAACTACAGACAAAGGAGGATAGCAATAACCTAAAAAGCGACACCACCTGAACTATTTTCATTATGTCCGCAACTATAAAAGAAAATGACAAAAGGACTCTGGTGATGACGTTTGCTCTGAATAGGCATATTCTCAATTTCCTGAAGTTTGTCTTAACATAATATGATGAGGAAATCAAAGAAATGGAGGATGGATACTCGACATTTAAAATCCACTAAAAACAACCAAAATCATTGGGACATTAAGGTTGAAGGGGGGGTTTGATTGTTGTTGAGGACCTGATATTTTGCCAAATTTTGCAGAGAAAACTACTAATAAAATTTGACGAGTACAGTGCACGTTCAATATGATTCAAATGCTTGGTTTACCCTGACCAGGACTCGAACCCGGATCTTCCCAAATGAAATTAGAATGCTTTTCATTAAGCTACCAGGATATCATATTCAAAATCAGTGAACGTGTCTGTAATCAAAGTACTGAAAGTACTGAAGAAACAAACGAATTGGACCTGTTTTTGTACAGTATTGCATCAATGCTCAACTGGAAAAAAAAATTCTGGATCTTAATTCATAGACAAGTAGGAGTTGATTCAAATAAGATGTTACATAATTGGACATCTCTAGTATACAATAACTTTTCACAACTGAAAGTGGATATATGTTTAAAGATCATATAAAACAATTGGGTCAGTAGAAAAATTGAAAGTTGGTCTTCACAATGGCAAGTTCAGGTAAAAAAAAACAGGGTATATCATCTTGTGTGCATGATTCATGGATTGTTTGCATTGACTTACACCAAGTCAATCGCCGTCATGTTTATGTCATAAAACATAATTATAGCTGTGCAAGTAGAATTATATTTGCTCATTTTATACTCCTGCTTCAACGCAAGTCGGGGTAAATATATCATCTTCGACTGTGCATGCTACCATTTCTACTGAATGTAGTTTCCAGAACATATCTCTGCCACTGTTTAACAAATAGACACTGACTTTGTATATAGTGATACATTTTGAGATGGTAGTGTCACATCCAATAACAATGTCGCTGTGACCTCAATTTTACTATTAACCTCACATATATCAGTTGCTATTCCAGATATAAGTCTAGTTATATTTTGTCTGAAATAGTATCGTCAGTGTCAAAGATAGGGTCAAAGGAAGTCTGCAGTCCAATCCTATTGTAATAAAATTGAATTTAATGTATACAAGGAGGAAAGGTGTATTTTGAATTGAAGCAAGACAAAATGAGATTGACCTATATATATCGCACCGTAATCATTTTTTTATTAATTTTTCCATCATAACTACAAGAAAAGCTCAAAAATATTATAAATCAACAGGAAAACATGTTATAAAATCACTTGAACAGCAAGTATCCAGTATTCAAATTAATAAATTTATAGATCAGCCAGTTTCTACTCTGATCATTTTTGATTTTTTTTTTACATTTCTGATATCTTACTCTTCTATGGCCGGCCCGAACAGGGACTCCATGAGTCGGACAAACACACAGGCCTTCCTGTGCATAATCTCCTCACTTTCTGTCTCGTCTCCATTTATAACAATCAACAGCATATCTTCAAACTGTCAAACAAATAGCTTACAACTAAGAACTGATTTCAAATGATTTACCAAACCAACAGCGTATAATTTCTAGTTAAGTAAATACTGGCACTTAGAAATGGACATTATTTTGGAAGAAAGATTAGATTTGTGGAATTTTGTAAGAACTGAAAAATGTTCGGACAGCTAAGAGCTGTGACAGAATATTGACCTGTTTGAAGACAAAAATGTAGTCATTTTCACAGGTGATTGACAGGCAGGGGTTCTCCTGGTGGTCAATCAGGAACCATTGCAACATTAACAGCGGAGAAAACAGCTGCATCACAACATTACGATCCAACTTCCCGATGCTGTCCTCTGCTAGTCAAGAGTTGTAAAATGATTACTGACAGGAAACTTTCAACCAGTCAAACTTTCCCTTTACAAGTGAAATCCATCATTATCCAGCATTAATTTTGTCCTTCGCATATATAATGACTGTACGAAGTACATGTATAGCTGTGCATAGATAGTTGATGTCAGGATAAATTTGCACTCTTTAATTTGTGGAGGGCAAAAAATGTGAAAACTGTTTTGGAAATTTCCTGGGGTATTAGTACAGCAACTTAAAATGCCTCAACACAAGATTATAATGATGTAAATGTACAATTCATTCATGCCATATCTATTGATTTTGGCGTGAGACTCACGAAAAGTGCTTAAGAAAAAAACTCAGGCCGGGAGACAAATTTCTCACGAATTTTAATCAGCCTCACGAAAAGAAACGAAATTTCGTCAATCTCAGTGAATAAACATTAGCTACATGGATTTACACTGACCTTGGTCACTGAGAGGTCTGAAGTCACACCCCAGCCACTTATATCATAGCAGCATTGGTGTGAAATTGGTGAATGGCCCGGCCAGCCGATTTAGCGAGGCATGGCTTGGTGACTTGCTCACCGATATGTGAACTGATAAGCAATTAAATCAGTGACCCCACACCAGCAGGGGCTAGTTTCTAATTAATATGTGATGACAGTTGATATTAACATTAAACAGCAACACAAGAGCTGTTAAATCATTACAATCGAAAACATGGTTTACCGAAACGGAAATGTTGGAGGTGTCTCTAAAAACGAAACCGGACACTGACATTGAATCCGGAATATATTCTCTTGCTATATTTAGAGTCCTGGAATGTTAAATATCTCAGTTTGAATATCAATATAAATATAGGCCTAATTATTTCTTTTGTTTTGTTTTTTTGTTTAACAACTAATTATTTTAATTAGTTTCTGATTTGATTCCAGTCTACCCTGCTTTATTTTCCCTGTCCTGTTAAAAAATAAAGCCATTGATTTACATATACCCTAATGTTGCAAGTTTGTGAACTTCCTGGTAATGGGGGTAGTGAAATCTTGGTGATAAATAGCACTGAAGACTTTTTCAATGAGGAGGGAGGAAAGCTGTAAAATGGCACTCACTCAGGACCGGGTTTATCACCATATTGATTGGTGATCTAGGTTCATGCCCACAGTTGGTTAGAAACTGTCAATAGACTGTTTAAATTTGTATTGCCTCAAACTATAATTCAGAGGTGATGGGTTTATCAAATTTCCCCTGTCCCATTTAACATTACAGCAGCTAGCAAACCATTTTTTGAATCTTTGAGAAACAAGTTGAAAGTGATTTCCATTTGGTGTTACATCATTTAATTAATGTGAATCTAAGATTTACATCAGAGTAATTAATCCTTGGTTTTATCATTGCATCAACAGATGCTGGACACAAGACTGGTATGATAAGTAAGTGCTATGTAATGCTATTGTAACAGGAAAGAAAATAATGTGCTTTCATAGGGATCAAACCCTCGATCTCCAGGTTCCTAGTCGGATGCTCTACCACTGGGCTTAAGGGAGTTCTCCTAGCTCGAAGCTAGCAGGTGACCTTAATCTTATGTACAATTAAAACCTGACACACTATTATATAGTGTATAGAAAATATTAACTAATTAATATGTTGTTATGTGTCAGGGAGGTGCATCAAGGGATATTTTATAAGGAATATATTGCAATGCTATATTTAGAGGAGGTAACGTAAGTGCAGGCAAATTCGCCATGCACCCAAATTCGCCACCCTGTGACGAAAATACCTTATGACGTCAAAATGCATTAGATGTGACGTAAATAACGTCACCATAGTCTTCAACATAGTTTAAGCCTTAAAAAAGTTTGACAAGAACAGGTAGAAGAAGGGAAAAGTTATCTTATCAATTAAAACAGATATGAAATATCTTGTAACACCACGAATTTTGAAAATTGGGTCTGTTAGAGTCCATGTCCGCGTTGTGTCATGAGGTACTCCGTACAGATCCTCGTACTCAGTATTGTTTGGTGGTGACTGACCGATCGGCAGCCAGTGGTCATAGTTTGAATGTGATGCTAGCGTCACTTCAGCAAAATTGCTTGCCGAGCATCGACGCACAAATAATTTCATCACCCACCGTCCCTCCCCGATTCATGGCAGTTATATCCGGTTTAACCTAGTTCATGGTAACTTTGGTGTGAATAGTGCTTGTGTTACTCAAAACACTCGTGTGCCCCTTTCCCTTGTGTGTCATTTGTGAAGTGGTGCATCACATGTTTTCCTAATATGCCAAATTTGTATGTTTAGTATGGATGTGTAGTATGTGTGTATAGCCGACCGATTCCTACTCTCGTGTGGATTGTGTGCAGTATGTATGTGTAACCACATTTACTAGTGTAGTGCATGATTTTTGTGTATTTTGATATCTGTATTTAGTTTATCTTCCATGGTTGTTCTTTTCTGCATAGAGGAAGCACACTATATAAAAATATACCAACCAAACTATTGTGTACTGGTTATTTATTTGACTCATTTGTAGGGTATACGTAGGCGATGTCATAATATTTACACACCATATCTGTGTTCAGCATCTGTGATTGCACATACAGTGTATCTTTCTGACTATTTTAACACATAATGTATTTATTCTGTTAATGTTATGACTTTAAAGGTTAAAACATGGAACAGAACAGATTAACAGTATTGTTAAAAGAATATTGAACCAGCATTAGCCCCCCCTCCCCTTCCCAAGACCCCTAATAGCAGCTAAAATCGGAACATTTCCAAACATGCAACAAATTACCTGTAGTAATCCTTCTTCTATGGCTTGCCTGTTTACATTATTTATAAATTCATCATCACAATCGGCGAACCAAAGATCGTTTATTCTGTTTATTATAAGAAATCCTTTCATGTGGGTCACCTGTCATTCTCTTCCTGATTTACTCTAGGTCAGATGACGCTTTTATTGTATATTACCGTTTGATTCAAACGTACCACTGAATAATTGTTCGAGTATAGTTTCGTAAATTAAAACGAAAGTAGAATATTTATAAATGATTACCCAGCTTACGATATAATGACAAAACCAATAAGCCCATACATTATTTTTAATTAAATATATTGTAAATTGAACACCAAATAAGAAAAAACTTATTATTTACCGAAAATTCAAGCAGATTTAAGTCTAAGTAATATATTTATGTCTTTAATTTGTTGCATCTATCCATACATATACACTGTACTTGAATTTTAACGTATACGACTATTAGTGGCGTAGGGTCCATAATAAAAAAAAGCCCGGGCTTACACATAAAAAATCTGTGTATACTAAATGTCTAAACAATGACAACTTAACAATAACAAAAGATGGTATTATGCAATCAAGATGATAAAATAACTAAAAACGTATAATAATATGACATCCTTTCCGTGTCCTTCTATTACCTTGTGGTCCGGTAAATTACAAACACCAATTTAGAAAATGAAGAAAGCAGCTAATACTTCCAACGTCAAAATAGTAAAAAATACTGTCATATATTGTCTCTCTTTGAACTCATAGCCATAACCTTTCTCTTGGATAGAAAATCAAGTCTACCTTTTTCCTAAATAACTACCACTACCAATTATCATGTTCTAAAGGATGTTGGGTTTTACAAATTCTACGGCATAAAAAAAAACTAAATTTATGAAAGAAAGCCACACGAGTCCGAGTTGTCTCTTGAGAAACGTGGTTTCGAAAACCGCACAAGCGAAAAGTATATCATAAATGTACGTGTTCCATGAAAGATACACGTACGGTTCGCCGATTAAAAATGTCTAAGAACTGGCTAGAACTGCTATAGAAATACATTTTCGAGATAAATAGGTGGAAATCAGGATATTAAAGCAGTAGCTATACAATCTATCAAGCACACTTTTCACAAGTATCCTTATTTCCATCCTAGATAATACGGGTTAAGCTCACTTTCGCTCTTTACACTTCTGGAATATGTCATAGCAAAATTGAAGGCTATGAGTGCAACACCTTGTTGATGAGACGAGAAGACTAGTTTGATCCTTGGTGTACATCAAACGAATTTCGCGGTAGCGTAACTGTTACAATGACAGGCGTTAAAGTCCGGTGTCTCTCTTTTGAAATATTTAAAGGACAAGTGTCAGACTACTGATCGATCAGGATTATTTTTTTCATATGACACCAATCAAATAGCTAGCCGCGTGCCTTCATTTTTGCTATGACATACTCCAGGGATGTAGAGAGCGAAAGTGAGCGTAAACCTTGGATATCGAGGACGCCTTACTTCGTGGACTATGTGTATGGCCATCCACTATCAAGGTATCTGTACATGTAACAGGAGAGGAAAAATGCAACGGGCTAGATTGTAGGGATTCCAATCCGGGACCTCCGAACTCTAGACATTCGCTCTACCGATTACGCTACCTGGTCGCCGGCGATCGACCCAGTACAATCCTACCATATGCTCTTAATAAATATGTGGTTTAAATTATTTACGATGTATAAAGTGGATGCGTTCTAACTCTTAAATAAAAAGAAGGATGTAGTGCGCACGGAAGCTGTTGCAGAGTTCAGGGGAATTTTACGTGCAGATTTTACGTTCTGACTCTCTCCGCACACACAAAAGAAATCTTATAAAAACAACGAGTATTCCGAGTAGATCAATATGTACTTGCTTTATATCATTGTATTTGTCCCACTGTAGGAGTAATTTTCTGTTTCCCGACCGACCCACTTTGATGAAAAAATGGACTGAAAAATTGCTGAAAGTTATTTCTAAAATACCTACCTATATCTTTAACTGAATACATCTTTTGAGAATTATGCAAATGGTATACTTTAATTAAGTTATACTGACGTTATAGGATACATTATATCCGTCTCGGAAAATAATTACAATGCTTCATAATTTAAGTCGTTAGAATCATTTTCTTCCTGACGAGGGCTTCACCTCCCCCACCCCGGACCCTAGGTGGCCCCAGAATCATTGCATGGGCTTACACATATCTGTGGGTCTATCTACGCCCCTGACTATACAAATTGTTTACGTTTAACGTGTTCAATCAAAGATATAACCGTCTATCGTTACCTACGTAAATATATTTATCAGTTTATATTGGTTGTCGTAGGGTAACGGGTTGTTTCGCCCAAAATCCTGTTCGCCCCAAGTTATTCCGCGCTAGATATATTTTTTTTTATTTATATGTTAATATTATGTAGACTGTGTACATAATTGTACATCTTGTGTATACTCCATACATGGGCCTGACCTAGTATGTGCATGTGTTTTTGTTTATGTCACACCTGAGTGAGAGAGTGGAAAGTAGGAACATCGAGCACCTGCGACTGTGCATGCATCCCGAGTATCTCGTAGGCGCATGCGCAGCCACATTTCCTCGCACACCATAGAAACCCTCATCCTATCACTCACAGCTAGAGCACAGAGGCAGCTGGTCATATACTGCGAGCTGGGGACTTGGTAAGACCGACTAACCTTGTGATATAATTGTATTCACTATTCATTTATCATTCGGGTTTAGCTATTTATTAAATTATATATATGGATTCATGCAAATGATAATTTATATTCCATACCTACAATTGTCTATTGTTAAAATCTATTTCTATTGTAATTGTAGGCTTCATATGCGAAATATTTAACCCAAAGGGGGGGGGGGGGGATTTATTTTGGGTGTTGCCCAAATTTTTTTAACCCAGTAACAAAGACATATTTTGCACTTGTCTAAATCTAATAAATTAGAATTGTCATGTTTACAACTTTCTGTCAGCATAAAGATATAGAATTTGTTTTGTGCCAAGATTTGGACAATTACAATGTATACTTCCACTGCTGAGCGGAGTGATGCGAAATTTTTTCTGAATATGTTTATAATATACTTAACTATTTCAAGCACTGCTAAGCGTAGAAAACAAGAATATCAGTATCAGACATTATTTCTATTGTCTTGGTTTGCAATCTAACGTTGGGCGTAGAGAATGTACGATATGATTTTAATCAGATTTGCTGAGATTGCGGTATTATTCCAGGTTATATTTTGTAACGCGATTAATAATGGGCGAGTGTTACCAAATTATGTAACAAAAATGGTAAAAATGTAGATTCTTGGTTAAAATGTTGATGTATGTGTCGGGCTCTTAAAATGGTCACTTGTCAAAGTGAAAGTGAAGGGGGGGGGGGGGGGGCTTTTCTGTAGATTCAGCTGATAGTGTGTGTGAATCTAATGTACATGTAGTTTAGGCGAGCATTTTGGCAATTTTTTATTAATTTATGAACAGTTTGTTTTCGTTGTGAAAAAGTATGCATACACATATACAAAGGCAACACCTAAGGAAAAAGATGTACACGCTAGGGTTTTTATGCTAACATTGGTTATTAATCACCTGATGGAGTGATGCTAAGGAAGGTGCTTCGCCTTTGAAATTTTTAAATTAATATTTTTAATTGGAATTATAAATCACTCCTGGTGACCGTGAACTAGGAAACCACTGTTGAAAATGCATGTATATCTATATAGCTATGATGAAATAGACTCTACCTTTGAAATAACACTTAACCTATATACCTAGACCTAGCAGATGTTTCAAGTTTCAAGTTTTATTCAAACTTTAGGCCATTGACCCATCGGTATATATATAATATACAAACCGTGGACAATGTACAGAGAATGAAGACAATTATATTCCATTCATAATGCCCTTAATTTGTTTGCCTCATATATGAATTTTCCTAGTAGACACAATTCTTTGATATTTTTGGACACTCGATAACTGGACAACTTTAAACACTGATGGTTTTTGCCAATAATAGCTTCTGATAAAACGGGATGCGAGATTTTGGAATTTAGAACAGACCAATAAAAAATGAAATTCATCCTCAACTTCAGAGGTGGAGTAACACTGTTTACAATATCTACATTCTCTAGGTATATTAGTATACCTTCCGACTTCTATAGCCGAAGAATGTGTAGATGCATGGATTCGAGTTAAACAAATGCAATATTTCTTTGGTATATATTTTGTGAGGTAAAATTGTAATGATTCTCCAAAATTTGATATATTTATAAAATGAACATTTTGGAGAATTTTTGACTGCGGCCCATAGGGATTGTATGCATTCTTTGTTTTAACATCTTTTGCTGAAAAATATATGGATTTAACCAAACATCACTAAGGCCTAGTTTATTCAATTCATATCTTGATGGTATAGTCCTCTCCCAACCGACAGGGTGACCATCACACCATGACATTGGAACAATAAGATTGGATAGTCCGGGAGCCTTGACCAATGACCTGACACGAGATCCCTACTGATTAAATATACAATGGAGGAAGTAGTGGACTCCTTATTTGGGCAACACAATCGGGCATATATAGATATTCAAACTGCTGGCAAAGGGAAGCCATAGATATTAGAAGGAACTCCCATTTGAAATGGAGAAAAATCTTCAGAAATCTTAATTGGTCCAGATTATTTTTGGACACAGAAAAAAGGGTGTTGCCCGGGCAACTAGGCAACACCCCTGGGTCGTACACTGTTGAGTACTGTGGAGTCAGCTTTCCACAGCTGCCGTTTGTCACTCACTTATAATTAAAACACGGGAAATGCTTATGTTTATATATAGGTATTTCTAGCTAATTTTATCATAAAAGTCTATACGAGCCAATGTGCTTTAAAGTAAGAGAAACACATTTTTTGTGAAATTGATTTTATTAATAAGGGAGACTAAAAACTAAAATTGAAAGAAAATAGTCTTTGACATAAATATATTTCAAAAGTTTGTTGATCATTCTTTAACAGCTTTATTAAACATAAGACATAACTTCGTAATTTAATGTTTGTAACGATCGTCCTATAAATAAAAAATGACTTCTCAAATATTTATCTGACAATTTTTTAAAATTTTTTTTAATAAAATTACTTGTTATAATCTGAATGTTTTTTTTGTTGTTGCATTGTAGTCCTCAATAGGTGTTGAAGATCCGTGTGTTTGATGTAATACCCACATCGTGTGTTCACTGTGCCGGCTACTTTATTGATGCCACTACCACCACAGTTTCTTCATACATGTAAGTATATATTAGAGTAACTTAGAGAATGGAGACCCTGTATCTCTAGGTATTATAAACCTAGTATTGAGCCCTATTTATTTCATACCCAAGACTGCTAAGTGAGGCACTGTAGTCTAGTCGTAGGACGCCAGGCCTGTGACCGAAGGGTTGCGGGTTCGAGTCACGGCACGGTGTTGTATCTTTGAGCAAGATACTTTACTCAGCATATTCCAGTTGACTCGGCTGTAAATGAGTATTATTATGGCATGGTAATTGTAATGTAAGGTACAGATCCTCCATGGTAGATGGCTGTTTTATTCATCAAACACACATACACTATACAGATACTAATTTGAACTATATGTTGAGTATTTTTAAGCGGATTGTAATTTCTATGATTGTGATCGGATTGCTAGCAAATCTGTGTCATTCATACAGACTGTACTGTAAATGCCATACATAATGTCATTGAGTTTATTTCATTAATGGGTCCCACAACTGTAAGTAGTATGGACCACATACAGGTAAAGTTAATGATATTGTAATGAAACAGCTATAGTCATATGTTACTGAATTTATGTCTAGCATCATTGGCAGAGTGGACTTGGCTTTTTCAGTAGTTCTTGATTTCCATTTGTATCAGAGGTATTTGAAAAAAATGAGTAGTTGATGACAGGTTATATATAAGTACATGTATGTAGCTTATATATACCGTCAAAACCCGTGTAATTTCCGCAGTTTTTTTGGGAAATTTAATGTCCAAAGTAGGGGGTGCGCAAAATACACAGGTATAAGCAATTATAAGTTTTTTT
>JAULCA010239700.1:0-11397 GCA_032360845.1 Crassadoma gigantea
TTGGAAATAGGCAAAACATTTGATAAAACAATGAAATCGGTTAAATTTAACGATTAAAGCAGATACTTTCCTTGATGTAAGGGGCTTTAAATTACCAGCAAATCAAACTTCATACATTAAATAAATTTGTTTACAGTAGTTGTGGTGGCAAATGCCCTTTTCGCTTTGTAGGTTCACTTTGATAATTAAAAAATTAAATCAGGACCTGGGACTCACTTTAGTCACAGTTGTTGAGAAATATTTTATAACATATATAATATGCAGTACGATCAAATGATATCTTATGCTTATAGCATATAAATGGTGTCATGCACCTTTAAATTCACTTAAAATTGATGGATATTTGAAATAGCCAAGTTTGAAACGTGTCTAGAAGCCATAACTTGGTATAAAACAAAAGGAAAGTGTGTAGTCAATTTGCAATTGATGTAAGTTTACTTAAAGGAATGAAGTTGTGAATTTCAAGTGAAAATATTAATTAAAAAGGAAATTATTGAGAAAACAAATTACTTTTCTAGTGAAAATGACCGAAAAGACCCCCTGACTTAATTCTTCGTTTTATTTAAACAATCTTCAAGTGACGATTGAGTTTCTATCATTTTTCATTCTGTTACATATGCTTGTCTAATTTATACATGTTTTGAAAAACATAAATGGTATTATTTTGGTTTTAAAAAACAGCAACTATATTTGTGATTTACCTTACCCCTTATAGTACCCCAAGAAACCCACTTTCGGTCAAAGTTTTACCTTAGTTTTTCTGCATGTCATACAATAGGACATCTCTGAACATAATAAGGTGAAAATCCGAATATACCGGGGCCCAAAAAGGGCCTTATAGACACTCATCCTTTGTTTATGCAGAACAGCAGGTATCTAAAGGCAGAATTTAAAGAACAATGCCTTAATGTAGACGTATCTTATATTATATCTTAATATATACGTATCTTATCCCAAGGGTTTCAACCCTCGGGTTTGACAATCTATGACTATTATCCCAAGGATTCGCATTAAATTTTTTCATATACCTGCCTCGTTTAAAAGTGTAACATTGTTCGCATTTAGAAACAATAACTTGTATGTTCATCGTAAACTTAAGTACATGTTAATAATAATATAATATGACATATATTCGATACGGGAATATGTAACTCTACATCCGAAATTTTCCGACAGAGTTATAGACGCTTTTACTCCAACCTGTAACCCTATATATTGGTAAAACATTCGACTCTCTCAGTTAGAATATCTTAAATATAACGTAATAAAGGTATACAAAAAGGCGTTCTTCAAAATTGAATAAGTATGACAAATCTCCATAGCAAGTGAAGCAATCATACATATTCGGATTACACAGACAATTTATCGGCAACTTAGTCATGTGTCACATGATCCGACAAGTTACTGAACGATTTGGGTTTAAACTATTTGTAATATTTTGTAATCTGGTTTTGAAAGAAGAAGAAGCGCAGTTTCCAAATTTGACGTCACCTAGTGGGCCTTTGTGTTTGCGTCATATGTTGGAGCGAGATGAACAATGTTCAACCATCGATGTACGATTCCTTAATTGTAGAATCCAAGGCTTGCAAAGAAATTGGCAATTTAAGAATCTTATCCCAAGAGTTACAACCTTCGGGTTTCACTGTTTATGACTATTTTCCCAA
The DNA here is from genome assembly GCA_032360845.1 of Crassadoma gigantea. Classification (NCBI taxonomy): domain Eukaryota; kingdom Metazoa; phylum Mollusca; class Bivalvia; order Pectinida; family Pectinidae; genus Crassadoma; species Crassadoma gigantea. The sequence continues at coordinate 1,665 of JAULCA010239700.1, forward strand.
GGATTCAGATATGCCAATCTATATTCCAATTGGTTAATAATCTAACTTTCTTATCCTTAAAACAAAACAATATAACTTTCAGCGTTTTACGTCGTGCGCCAAACCATAACAGGATACCATCCGATTGTCAAGTGTAACGTCAATCATTTGGTTCATGGATCATAACAAGCGTGCAGGGTCTCAGTCCATTTTGGAACAAGGATGCAGTTGTACAATAAATGCAAACTACTTATCTTACATGGATTTAATACACAGGACACGTGTGTCTGGCATGCATACCGATTATTATTTGTATTATCTATGAATGTTATACATTTTGTGTCAGTTAACATTGAGACTTGAACTTATTATGATTTGGTTTTGGTTTGGTTTTATTTTGTTTAACGTCCTATCAACAGCTTAGGTCATTTAAGGACGGCCTCCCCTGCATGCAAGATGAGTGCGTGTAGTGAATGCGTGTGTGTTTTGGAAGGCTGCGATATGTTCGTGTACTGTCTCCCTGTGATAGCGCGGAACTGATGCCGACTTTATAGTGCTACCTCACTATGATATCTGTTCCCATATTTCACATGAATGTATAACTGTGCTGGCTACCTCTGACGAAGAACACATAGTCCGTATCGTAGCATAGGCACTTGAGTTTAGCTTATAGAAAAAAAAGGGGGAAAAAATAATCAAATTTGTATTGGTCCGAATCCTGATCTGCCTCTTTACATGCATATGCGGCCGATAAGATTCCGGAACGGTCATTTTGAAATAAGTTTTTTTCATTTTTTTTAGTGACTTACACAAGTGCCTGTGATCAGAACCAGCCAAAGTGGCATTACTTCACAGTGTCAAGTTCTAATAAACAATGGCGGAGTCGTCGCCTCGGTGATATACAGAGACCAGAGATATATATGTCATGCCTTATTGGGAAATCTTCAAGTGAATATCGTTATAATGATAAGGCCATACAAATGTATATCGCGAATCAATAACAAAATCTATTCAGTGTAAACTCTACGCATACACGATGAGCTGTATGTATAGATTTTTTTCTATTGTAACACGACTACATGTACATCAATGACATTTATTTGAATGAATGAATGTAGCGAGAGCCTAGTCAAATATCAATGAGTGTCCCATTTATTCTCGTGATTATTTTTTCTGCCAAATCGATTTGGATGATGGTATGAAACGTTCGATGTTAAATTATCAATTTATACTCAATACAGTCTTGTTTGTTTGACAAACTTAAAGTGAAGCTCTACTGTCCCAATTTAATTGAAACTTGGTAGAAATGATCGACTCGTGGTCCTGACAAAGTGTTGTTATTTTTCGGGTCGATCATAAATCCAATATTGCCGTCATGGCCGCCATTTAAAAAAAAATATTACAAACTTAAAGTGAAGTATAACTGGGCAAATTTAACTGAAACTTGGTAGGAATGATCGACTTATGGTCCTGACAAAGTGTTGTTATTTTTCGGGTCAATCAGAAATACAACATGGCCGCCATTTTGAAAAACTATTTCCAACTTAAAGTGAAGTATTACTGGGCCAATTTAACTGAAACTTAGTAGAAATGATCGGCTCATGGTTCTGACAAAGTGTTGCTTTTTTTCGGGTCGATCAAAAATTTAAAATGGCCGCCACGGCTGCCATTTTGAAAAAACTCAAGGCTTAAAGTAAAGTTCTACTGAGCTTATTTAACTAAACTTGGTAGGAATGATCAACTCGTGGTTCTGGCAAAGTTTTTTTCAGGTCGATTAAAAATCCAATAGAGCCGCCATGGATGCCATTTTGAGAAAAAAATATTTAAAATTTGAAATCAAGTTCGGAGAGGCAGGTTTAACTGAAACTGTAATACTGTAAGACTCAGGTGACCGTTAAGGCCCATGGGCCTCTTGTTTTCATATACTATGTATATCCCCCATGAAACATTACATCTTTTAAATATTTCTTTATTTATTTTAAATGGAGATAAAACTAAAGGATACAAGTATAAAAATAAGAAAAAAATGACATGTCTTTTATCTAATGAACAAAACTGGTACACCTTTTAATAAATTGTATTTTTTTTTTTTTAGAATATTTAAAGCAAAAGTATTAGTGGAAATTCAAACATAAGAAACCATTATTTATTTATTTTGTTTTAAAGTTCATCAAAAGTTTTGTAAATAAAAGATCTTATTTAATCAAAAGCTAAGGGCCACAATGACTACCCAACCCCACCCCTCTAAATTTAATTACATATTATTGCGCGTGTTCGTCTTCAACGTTCGTTGAAAATGAAACATATCAGCTTAAAAGAAATCTGGGGAGAACCCTGTTTGTGTCGGGTTTATCGCCCTTGCCAAAGTTCAGGTCGTATGAATATGAGTGTCGACGTAGAAAACACCAAAAGGAAAGCATAGGGAAGTGAGAAAAGTGAAAAATATAGACCCTATAGGTGCTTCAACGGGGCAGCAGATCAACCGTTGTTCATTCTAAGTCCCCCAAGCAAAAGACAGGATGAATAAGAAGACACCCACGATTCTGTTTAAGGTCTCACATACATGTTAGTCGCCTTCTATACACTGGCAGTGGTTTATCCTTATTGAACACTATCATTTGCACATACTCTTGGTCGTTGAAGACGCTTCAACATTGTTAAAATGTAGAGGTACAGTATCAGATATTCGTCATATCTCAGTAATGAATTGATTAATAGGTTTTTATCCCTAACAGATAAAAACTTTTACATTTTATGAAAATTATCCGCATTGTGTGTACTGTGAATGGGATCTTGAAAACTCCTCTTAATATGCTTATAGAGAATATGACTTTTAGTCACCACATGGCCATATTGGATGTTACAATAAAAATCTGCATGAATCGAGTAGGCACACCCTTTTATTTTCTCTATAAGCCTCGTTCTGGCAAATCGTTTCTTTTTTCAGAAGTCCTCATATTGTTCCCCAAAATTGACACTTTGCACTGAATTTTTTTTTATTATTTAACAGAAATGACAATTGATTTGATCAATTATTTTTACATGAAAAATAATAATAGGGATCGAAAAAAATCAACAGTAGCGTCCTTCATGTGAGAATGCAACAGGCCTTATCAGGAGTTGAACGCTGGACCTCTGATCATTTTATTGTCATTCTCATCATCTGAACAGGGATCCATAAGAGTTATGTACACAGCTATACTCTTCCTCATTAATACTTCTTATCCTTAAAGTTAGATTTTGGAATTCTAATTTATTCGTTAAAATCATTTTCGGTACATCAGGAACACATAAATGTTTCTGAAATAAATCACTAAAATAATCGTATTTAAGGCTGCCGATCCATATGATTTCAAGATAGATGTATATACAATGTATAGAGGCTATCTAACAATGTGCTCAGTAATACTTAATGTAGTATTGAGTGTGGCTAATATTTTTGGTATTACGTAATGCTCTGTTAGATATTTCTTTCATTACTTATTTTAAATATATTACACGTGAGTGCTTTAGTTCATAGTTTTAACAGTACGCGACGTAACTATCAAAATTCAATTATTTGAAAAGAAGTCCTGTCATTTCAACTCAGATCATCACGAGTCGTTGATACTTGTGAAGCGCTAAATCTAAGATGGTAGGGAGTGGTAAAATGGTAGGGAGTGGTAAAATGGTAGGGAGTGGGCAAAATACAGAGTTGTAGCGTCACCACTAAACCTGGTGATAAAAATAACAACACCATCTATGTAAGTTGAACATAAACACTGTCACAGATTACGCTGGTTCTTTTACACTTCCTCCAAATCGCTTGAACTACCTTTGACATGAGTTTCCTCCGATCAAATAGTAACAATTGTTTGCTTGCATAGTCTGCTGACTTTTGTTGTGTCTGACAGAGACAAGGTAACCCGCAATATGTTTGTTGGAAAAGAGTTTTTTTATTACCTTCAATAGGGAGAGATACAAACAGGGCGAGACTAATCAAAGAGCCGGACACCATGATAATCTGGAATGACATGTAAATACATAACATCTTCTCCCTAATGCTTTTAGACCTTGAAATATCTTGACAAGATACAATGTTATTGACTAGAAATTACACTTGTAAAGTTAACACAGTCACTGTTCATAAAATTGTCATTTTAACTTCAAAAGTAATTTTGAATTGACTGTTGCACAATCCTGATAATTATAGGCATTAAGGTGTTTCAGAAATTAAAAACTGGCTTCATTATTTAGTTTTTTCCTTACAAGCACAACTGACATATTTTAATGGAAGTGATTATAATGATTATAACATACACTAGAAATAAACTTGAAACAACATCAAATCATAATGAAAATGAACCTATGTGGTTCTATGGTACACACATGGATTAGTATGCCCTCAGCACCACGTGTCCACAACTAGCTGTTTACAAAGTCTTTGTATTTGGCTGGTGTGCACATCCGAGTAGACTTGCTAGGGTATCGCGGACCGAGTTCGACTCTTTTGTTGAAGACCTTGGCAATGATGTCGATGATGGCGACTTAGATGAAGGGATATCATGGATCAGTATGGACTGATTAGAGTCACCACTTGTGGCTTCTGAAAGAACCACTCCGGTTCTGATGGTTTGTGTTCACCTGACGACATTGTAGGTACCGGTAAGTTTACCTTTAGCGGAATTTTAGCATGAGCACTCCTCATTCGATCTACATGCCGCCTCCAGTACACTCCTGGTGATACTTCCACGCGATACGACACAGGACCCGTTTGTTCGTAGATTTTATTCGAAACCCATTTATCCTCACTTCCCCGGCGATAATCACGGGTGGTTACACTTTGGCCTGGTTCAAAGGTTCTCAACGTTGAATTACGTTTGAATCTCACTTGACTCTGACTGTTGACCTTCGACTCGACCTCTAACATTCGGGAGAAGAGACTCTAATCTCGATGGTAATTTCCGTCCCAAGAACAACCTAGCCATTGAGTCATTGGTTGTTGCATGCGCTGAGTTCCTGTACGCTAATAAGAAATTTGCCAGCTTTTTTGTCACTGTCCTTCCTACTAGCCTTCATTGCTGCTTTAAAAGACTGGACAAACCTCTCAGCCAGCCCATTGCTGAAGTGATGTGTTTATCCCATTAGCCTTAACAAAGCTTTGGAAACTTTCAGATACGAACTGTGGTCCGTTATCACTAACGATTTCAGTAGGTATATCGTTCCAAGCAAATATCGTTCGGAGTACGTCAATTGTCTTTGCAGACGTTGTTGTCCTCATGGGAACCACTTCTGGCCACTAAGAGTAGGCGTCCACCACAACCAAAAACATGGCATCCAGGAATGGACCAGCGAAATAAATATATCCTGTACCAGGAACGAGTGGAGCCGCTGGTGGTGCCATTTTAACACTCTGGCATCCTGCACAAGCCTTGCACAACTGCTCTATTTCATAGTCTATGTTAGGCCACCAAACATAACCACGGGCCATCGCCTCCATTTTCACGACCCCGATGTGACCTCTGTGTAGCTCATCAAGGATTCCGGTTTGTAGTTTGGGTGGTACTTTCACTCTAGTTCCCCACAAAAGACATCCCTGATGTTCAGTGAGTTCTGTCTTCCTCATAAAGTATGCTTTCAGTCTAGGAACCGACAGTTCCTGGTCCCAGCCATTCATTACAGACTGTAGTACGATTGCCATTTATGAGGGGATCATGAGTTATCTCCCTTCGAATCTGTACTTGTGTAACCGGCAGTTTTTCCAACTGGCTCGCATGTATTGCGTTTTCAACCTCGTCATCATCGCTGTCAATCATGACCATGTTGGCTTGCATTGGTAATCTTGACAAACTGTGAACATTTCCATGTGCTGTGGTCGATTTATGTTCTATTTTGTAAGTCAGACCTGAGATAAATAATGCATATCTCTGCATCCTCAGTGCCGCGTCGATGGAATTCCCTTCACTGGAAGCAATATCGAGACTGATCTGTGATCAGGGTGAACTTCCGTCCGAAAACGTAGTTATGAAAATGTTTCACTCCCCAGACCAATGCCAACGCCTCCTTGTCAGTTTGAGAATAATTTCTCTCGGCCACGTTCACTACTATTGATGCATAAGCTATGAGGCGTTCGGTTCCATTTTCCATTTTGTGAGACAATACAGCTCCCAGACCTTCCGGTGATGCATCACATGCTAATTTCACAGGTTTCGCAGGATCCTTATGTTTCGGCATATCTTGCGATGTGACTAGTCGCTTGATCTTGCCAAATGCTCTTGCGCATTCACCTTTCCATCCACTCCCACTTCCGCTTTTTGTCTAGAAGTCGATGTAGGAGTTGGAGCACAGTTGATAGGTTTGGCAGAAACCTCGTATAATAATTTACGAGACAAAGAAATGCCCTTTACTATGTGACGTCAGTAGGCAGTGGTGCCTGTAACACAGCTTAGACCTTGCTGTCGGTTTTGTGTAGACCGTCTGCGTCAATTCCATGTCCACAAAATGACACCTTTGACTTAAAAAAAACTCACATTTGAAGGTAGGCATGTTATAGATCGAGTTTTGAAAATTGTTTGCCACCAGCCAACGAAGCGAATATATCAGCAGTACGTGGGAGAGGGTATTGGTCAACCTCCAACACTGGGTTTAGTGTTACTGTAAAGTCTCCGCATAGTCGTACTGAACCATCACGTTTCATCACAGGGACAATTGGTGTTCCCCACTCACTAAAGTTGACTTTGGATATAACCCAAACCAGTCGATCCAATTCATCATCGACCTTAGGCTTAATAGCATAGGGCACCGTCCTCGCCTTACAAAACTTTGGATGATAACCTGGCTTTATATTTAGTCTGGATTTTCTGTTTAATACCAGAACTCAAATCAGAGTCCGCATCTTTCTGAGCACAGACGCTGTGAATGCTTGACCATTCAAGTATAATTTCACGAAGCTGCTACCTTCCAAATAATGGTCTGCCCCCATCAGCGACAACATACAGATCCAGCCTTTTCGACCGTCCGTTATAATCGGCTTTGACCTTGGCTATCCCCAGTGTGCTCAGCTTCTAAACAAATGTCCGTTTTAAATAAATGTTTCATTTTACCGTTTACTAGTTTCCTGAACACTTCCTCAGTGACGACCAACACCCCTGAACCAGTGTCCAATTCCATCTTAAGTTCCAGTCCATTAATTTTGGGCATTAACCAAATTCAATCTCTGCCAGTACTGTTTGTAGAGGTTACCTTCACCAACTCGATATAAGCAATTAACTCCAACTCATCCTCATCTTTATATTCAGTTTCTAGATACTGTGTCTTTTGAACCTTGCTTCTACATGCCTTTGTAATGTGTCCACGTTTACCGCACTTGGGATATGTGTCGTTTCTAAATTTCCAGTTTTTTTATCATGGTTACCATTACAGCTGTGATATAAAGATTTCTTACTTGTGTGACTGTTTATTCGTGCCTTGAACGCGTATTTTCCTAATATTAGTTTTCCCTTTAGTGTTGTAAACCTAATTCACGCCACCCGTGTTTCCTCGTAGTTCTATTGCATCTTTTACTATTGTCTCCATGGCAACTACAAGTTCGACTGCTCTCTCGTAAGTAAGATCTGCCTCTGATAATAACTTCCGTTGAATGTGTTCATTCTTCAGTCCGAATACTAGCCTGTCGCGAAGTGAATCAGCTAACGTGTTGCCCTGTCGCGAAGTGAATCAGCTAACGTGTTGCCGATTTCACAATACTCTGACAATTTCCTTATTTCCGCTATGTATTCGCGAATCGTCTACCCTTCGCGTTGTTCCCTTTTGTGGAATCTAAACCTCTCGGCGATTACCAAGGGATTGGGGTTATAATGTTCGTTTGACAGAGCCACTCATCGATCGAAATTCTCCTCTGAGTGCGTCTTAGGCGCCGTGAGTCCTCGCAAAAGTGCGTACATGCTGCCTCAAACCAACCTAAAAAGCGCGAGAACTTTTTTTTCATCCTTCACCTCGTTTAAGATGAAGTATTGTCCTAGTCTCTCGCTGAACGCATCCCAGCTTTACAGACTTTCATTAAAAGGGTCTATAGACCTATTTCCCCTGACATTGTAATACTAGACTACCCAAATTGTTGAACTCGTCGCCAATTTGTTGTTTCTGACAGAGACAAGTCAACCCGCCATTTGTTTGTTGGAAAAGACATGCAAATACATAACAACTTCCTAGAAAATGAAAGAACGAAACTTTCCCTCCAGAGAATAGTCTCCTCGTTATTGGTAACATATGGTTATTCTGGGCAGTAGACTGGACTGTCGGCCGGGAAGGATTTTTTAGAGGCAAATGGTAGTTTGTAATATTTTTTTAGATTGGTCAAATCAGCAAAAGTTATATTTTCCACTGAGTGATAAAGATCAATATTATTGAATGAAAACAAATATTTTCAGTTTTATTTATTTTCACATTAGTGTGACAAAACATTATTTCATGTTACGTTAAATGTGAATAGAACATCTACTTAACAATTAACATACTGTATATATACAATTTGTATATACACAAATATCTTAAATATTGTAAAGCTACATATTTTTATCATCAAATTAAAAAACCTTTTATTATTCAAAATAAAACAAATGAAAGTTAGAAAAAAATAAGATAAACCACCGACACTAGTCGAAGAACCTCTGCCTACCATATCAAACGGCAGGTCAGACGCGTAGGAATTCGTTATATAAAAGCTAAAGTGATTCGTTAGCAAACATCACGTAGCAATGTTTTCAGTGGTAAGTTTAAATTTTGTTTTATAATGATTGATGAGTTTTCTTAGTATTGTTCGATTAGAGAAAGTCTGAGAATTCGAAAAGATAACTCTTTGTAAAATTTAAGTGTATGGATATCACAAAAGTGTTAATTGATGGTTTCCACCCTTTCGTTTTTCACATATGTGCATTGTCGTGAGCTTGTTTTTAACTGAGTGTAATCAATCACTGACATCACAAGGTATGCAAACTGCGCCTCACAGGAGAACTCTAAGAAACTTATTAAAACGTTGCCATGCATCAGTCTTAAGTATCAAACAAACTCCTGTCATGCATCACTCACAGGAACCAAGCAAAATCCTCTCATGCATTACTCTCACAAACCAAGTAAACACCTGCCATGTATCACTTGCAGAAACCAAGCCGTCATTCATCGCTCTCAGGAACCAAGTAAACTCCAGCCATGCATAACTCACAGGAACCAAGCAACACTCGTCATGCTTCACTCTCAGGAACCAGACAAACACTTGTCACACATAACTCTCAGGAACCAAGCGAACTCCCGTCATGCATCCTCTCAGGAACCAAGCAACACTCGTCGTGCATCACTCTCAGGAACCAAGAAAACAACCGCCATGCAACGCTTTCAAGAACCAAGCAAACTCCCGTCATGCATCATTCTCTGGAACCAAGCAAACAACCGCCATACATCACTTACAGGAACCAAGCAAACAACCGCCATACATCACTCTCAGAAACCAAGCAAACTCTCGTCATGCTTCACTCTCTGGAACCAAGCAAACAACCGCCATACATCCCTGTCACGAACGAAGCAAACAACCGCCATACATTCCTGTCAGGAATCAAGAAAACTCCAGTCATGCATCACTCTCTAATACAAAGCAAACAACCGCCATGCATCACTATCAGGAACCAAGCAAAATCCCGTCATGCATCATTCTCTGGAACCAAGCAAACAACCGCCATGCATCATTCTCAGGAACGAAGCAAACAACCGCCATACAACACTC
>JAULCA010239922.1:0-26982 GCA_032360845.1 Crassadoma gigantea
AATTTTCAGTTAATTAAAAGGTGCATGACACCATATATTTGCTATAAGTATAAGATATCAATTGTTAGTATTGTATATTATATATATCGTATAATATTTGCTAAACACCTGTGGCTTAAGGGGGTTCCAGGTCCTGATTTGGTATTTTACTTATCAAAGTTAACTTACAAATCAAAAATGGCATTTGCCACCACAAATACTGTAAAATGATTGATTTGATATATGAAGTTTGATTCGCTGGTAACTTCAGGTCTCCTACCCTCAAGGAAAATATATATATGTTTTAATCGTTAAAATTGCATGGAAAACAGTGATAGTTTTTATTCTTTTGGCGACATTTCTTTTCTCAGAAAGTAAAGTGTATAGATTTCTCAAATTTGATGAGGAGGATCTCGCTGTGTTTAATTTGGATATATCATTACGATAAATGAATGGTGGTGAATGCATTTCCTAATATTTTGTATAGTGTACACAGTGCTTATGTTTATGTCTCATGGTGTTGGTATAATTACGAGTATATCATACAACTCTACTGCTTATGTTTTGTGTCTCCTGTTATTGGTATAATTACGAGTATATCATACAACTCTACTGCTTGTGTTTTTGTCTCCTGTTATTGGTATAATTACGAGTATATCATACAACACTACTGCTTGTGTTTTTGTCTCCTGTTATTGGTATAATTACGAGTATATCATACAACACTACTGCTTGTGTTTTATCCCCTCCCCCCTGTTATTGGTATAATTACGAGTATATCATACAACACTACTGCTTGTATTTGTGTCTCCTGTTATTGGTATAATTATGAGTATATCATACAACTCTACTTGAGAGTGTTTTCAATAGTGCATGTATACCCGGGACACCAACAAATAAACATACATCTAAACACTTACAATCATTAATGTTTTCCTTTGTTAACCAACAAACACGTAGACTTTACATTGGTAAAGAGATACAAACGCAGTCATACTAGCGGCGTTAACAAACCACATAAGCGATTTTGTAGTCTGCAACTACTGAACCTAGTTTTCATATCAAGTTAATAGTTTTTGAATGTGTATTAATATTAATGATGAAATTATGGTCACTAACAATACGAAATAAGGAAGACTCCTCTAACTAAATAAAAAAAATTATGCAGAAAGAGAAATCAAGTAAACATTTACTATATACATTGAGGCTTTTTACAAATAACTAGTTTTATAAAGGGTAGAAAGATTGAAATAAAATATTAAGTGTACCAAAAGTATGTAAAATACAACTATAAAGCCCTATAAAAGGCTACATTTGGAACTTTGGAAACGATAGAAATCTTCAACCAATATCATATATCAGCCGAATTATGTTTCATCTGCAATTATTCATTGTGCAGTAACTGTGTTTTGTAATATTCCGTCGTGGAAAACAGAAGGTAAATGATCGTGTTATACATTTTTGTGAAACGATTTTACTGAATATGTTGTGTAAATTTTATGTAAACAAACATATCAATGGCATATTGTGAAAAAAGACTTTAATATCATAATGTCTAGTGTTTTCTAAATTGTGTAGGATGCGATTACATGTTGTAAAACACTACTAAATTGTGCTACGAATATAAGCACAGTAGCCGCGTTTAGGAATTCTCGAAATATCTTTATATCATGTATATATTATAGACACATTTCCAAAAATAACAGCTCAAAATAAAATTTCATTGAACATCATGTATAATTATTTAGTTTACCTAACGTATATTTACGGCAATATACACTGTCGCTTTATTCATTAATGCAGAAAACATCGGATTAGATATTTGTTTTACTCTTCCTTTTTCTAGCTTATTATCTTTACTATAGATGCAATACCAATACCTTTGTATAAGCTCAAAGTAATTTGTTTAAATTTAAGGAATTGAGGAAATTCTATTAATTGCGACCTTGAAGCTAGAAGACTGCCCCGCCTTCTCAACTTCAAAGCAAGTTGTTACATGCATATATCTAAAAACAAATGTGTTGTGGCAGTTATTTCTTGAAATTCGTTTTGCTGGTTAAATTATGGAAAGTTCGAACTGGAAATGCAGATACAAAGAAAACTCTGTCATCACATACGTATTTGTATGTTTATTGTAATTTGAACCAGACAAACCAAAAGACATGACATAATATTATTGTTTACAAACCAATGTAATAATACTATTTGCAAACCGTAATCTGGCATGTATAACTTACCCTGTTCAGTAGAACCTAAAGCATATCACTTCGTTACACAAATGTTTATTGTCGAATCCATAAGCAACATACATAATGTATGGTTTTGGAATGACATCAACTCAATAATGTCTTTAGTCGTCTGCATAATGATCCGTGTCCCATATGTTAAGGCGATGTCAAAAATAAATGTACTGATATTTTCTTTCAGTATAAAGAGGCAGTTCAATTACAGGGTAGAAAAGGGTGATGTTTTCTTTTAATATTAAGAGATACTTCAGTAAGAGGGCAGAAGTAACCAAATAAGGAAAAAAATGTAAATATTAAAACTCATCTCCCTCCGTACGGATGAATGGATAAACCTAAAGCTGGTCTTAAACACTGTAGGCAAAGGGAACTTCTTGTCTAAACGAATTGTGTGGCCTTATGATGCAGAAGGACTTGGGCTCAATAAGGAAATTACGTGTATATCTTTATAAACGTTTTCATTTGAATCATGTGAACATACTGAATTATTTTTAAAAGGTTTTTTTTATGGAACGTTTATTACTGCTTTGTCGAAATAATAAGTATGCAAACAGTTACAGGAATCGGAATCAAAGAGTGTGCTTGTATATTCTTGTTTAATTAATCGTACTCCAATGTTATATAGATACAATGAAGAAATATCCTTATCTGGAGTTAATACATTATCTTTATTAGGCAATTTTATAGTGGTTATTTTGTCTATACTTTAGTAAGAAAAAGACAATGAGGGTATGAACATAACCATTGGCAGGTATCTATGATCTTGACACGATACATGCCTCGTTATCAGATTGCATCATCCAGAATAAGGGCAAGCATGACAGCCATTTTAATAAAATGTTCAAGCTGATTGATTCGAAACAATATGCAAAGTTGATATATGATAACGGCATGTATGGCTTGAATTCAATTTGGAAAACATCCACCTTAATACAAAAACAATTGCGTATCAAACGTGTCGCATTTTTTAAAGATCGTCTGGCCCCTTTAAAGCTTTGTCAAGCTACGACAAAAGGACCGTACGGTCTTGAAACGGTCGAGTAAAAAATTGATGTATCATATTTCTATACTGATCAATCTTTTTTTCAATTTGGAATAAGTATTGTTACTTATATCAAGTATAAACTGTGTTCTTTCAGATGTTACAAAGAATTCTATCGGTCAATTGGAAAATATAAGGCAGTATACCTAACGGTTACGTCATGCAATTAGCGACAGTGTCACCACAGGTAAACGTCTGAAAATATTTAAAACTGGGGTCAAAGCCTCGAAATATCACCATGATGCAAGAGTCTACATAGTAATAAAATTGGTGATTAAATATGAGAGATCACAAGATAACCACACAAATGCAAGGGACACCAAAAGAAAAGAAAATATACAAAATCCCCACTAACACCAGCGGCAAACCCAGGTGTTTGTGAAAGTGTAGCTCTGTACCCTTTTAAAGTCTCAGGTTAAATCTAGATAATCATATATGTTATGACCACATATGACCGACACTGATATGTCATGGTTGATAATTCGATCATAATAATGTCTTAGATCATACAACAGAAAGGTTAGCCTCTCAGGAAAATCACTTTTTTTAAGAAGATTGTCTATAACGAGACAGAAAGAGTAAATCATTTACAAATGAAGAACAAGATAAAATCATAATGAGAACAAATATATTTTATTATGATATCCAACCATAGTGCTTATAATGCTTAAATTTTACTAGGGAGTCTATCATCAACATCAGAATAATGCACTTGTTCCAAGGAATTATCTTAAACTCAGCGGTGAAAAGAAGTAGAACTACTTTTTCAATAGAATTTTGGTTTCTCATTATTCAGGGAAATGTCCTTTTAATGCTTTCCATTCTTCTTCGAAATCTTCAAAAATATTATTGGAGACAAATCATATTTTTTGTTTTAATTCAAAATTTCAAACAGTTTCGAAATCCTGATTAAAATTATATATGTTCAGGTGAAATAATGTGCTGCAAAGTCAATTGGTATTAGTTATTTTTATTAATTATTATTTATGATATTATCTATACGAGCTATAAATCTTATCTGAAACATCATGGAAGTCTGGTTCAAGAGTGCTACGAAAAAGTACGAAATGTTAAAAATAACTTCTAAAAGTAATACCAGTGATAATAAAAACAAAAAAATGGTTGCACAGTACTATCAAACAAGACAAACTCTTCTTGGACATGAAAAAAAAGAACAAACCAATTTCTTTTGTTTTCTTTCCATTAAGGTACTAGTGCGAGTAATTGAGCCAACATCATCATAAAAATTTCGAAAAATAAAACCCATTTAAGATTGCAAACTCTATTAAAGGAAATGGTACCTTCACTATATCAACAACAATTGACGTGTCAAACTAAGTCAAATCCGGTTGATATCGCGTCCTAAAATTGAGCTCCAGGGATGTGACACCAATGGTACATGTATATTTATTATAAGTACATATGACTGTACAAACATGAAATATATCATAAACAACAAAAAGTCATGCATGTGCTACTAAGCAAAATTACGTGACATAGATAATAAAGATATGGTATGAATAACAACTCCATCAAGAGAAATGACGTGATAGAGTGCATAGATACAGTAAATAAGACTTTGTACAGTTGTATGTGCTCAGAGAATCTAGAAGATATAGTGCACTAATTATCACAGGATAAAACATAGGTAACAAGAATTATACAAAGTAGTGAAAATAGCAAAGCAGTGTAAATATCATGTAAAGATGACGTAAAACTCGCTGGAAATCATACTGTTATTATAAATGTTGGAGGAAAAGTCAAAATCTACGAAGAAGGCAATGGTGAATTTAATGCGAATAGCAATGGAAATATAACAAAAATATATATAGCAAGATAAGATAAGGAGTCATGATGTAGATAACGAAAATAGCAATGGAAATTATGTAAAATACCATGATAAGAATAATACAAACAATCATTTAAGTTATGTAAATGGTCATGATTAAGATACACGGAAAGATCACGTCCTCACATATAAGTCAATTGAAAAATTACGCTTCCCTTTTATAAAATTTCAAATAATTTAGCTTGACAGTTACAAATGGACCAAGCTACCAGGTGCCCCCCCTAAGATAGTTCTAATTTGATAGCACATAAGAATTAGGAAAACAATCAGTTATTTGTTTTGACGGTATGAAGGTATATATGTGCTGTCACTTTATGTACTGGGTAAAAATGGACCGTCACGTATTGCATGTTCGTTTTCCTTTAGGTCGCAAACGTTCCAGTTTCCATTGACATTGTTCATTATAACCTCCGAGGAATCCAGCAATACTTCCATCAAACAGTTTAGACATACCCATAAAATACTCAGGAAAGTCACGCGGAGAAAACACATAGTTTCTGTTCTCCATCTCGATAACTTTCCATTCGTTCTTATGTAATGAATTTTCTCTTACAGACTTCACCCACCGATGTGAGCTTGTCGTCATGCTTAAAACCTCTCCGGATTTACCCCAATGAGTTATTTCAAAATAGTGCTTTCTGTGTTGTGTAAAGCCAAATATTGATTCTTGTCCTTCCATCTTATCTGAGCCGCGCAAGAATCTCAAACCTCCGAACAAAAGATAACTTCTATTCTTAGGGCGTACAACATGATAACGGGGCCATTTTATCGAACAAAGTTTAAAATCACTCTGTGTCAACCATATCTGATCCGGCAAGAGCTTTTTCTGCTCAAGAAACTTCATGAATAGCTCATGTTTCTCTTCACTGACGTAAGACACAATGTAGACGTATTCTTTTGTTGGTTTGAGAAACATACCGAGAGCTTCTCTGTCTCGTTCGTCAAAAGAGTCGATCACTCTCTTTACACATCCGGCCAGATGCTGACTGTGATTTGTGGAGTTAATGGTTGTAAAGAAGTACCACAGTATCATGTCACGCAGTGATGCAAGCTTGCTGTATAATTCAATAAATTGCATAGCTGCCTCGGCCTTCTCAGACTTTTTTATACGGTCGTTCTCTTCATGTTCCTTAGCCAGCTCCTTGATCAGCTTCCCAAGCTTGCGAAGAAACGTGGCACCTTGAAAAATATTCATTTGAATGTTCATGTTTGTTATATCATGCTCCGAAAATTCTCTTTTCTCACTTTTTGGGCCGAGGAAATCATATGTCAGCTGATACATGAGGTGGAGCTCCTCAGCCTCCTCCAGCAGGGTTTCATAGCTATGTCCAGAAAATGTTCGCCGGATTTCGCTTTCGACGACCTGTCCTACGGTGAGATCATTACCCCCAAAAGAGGAAAAGATAACGGCTAACACTCCACAGACAATGGGAACGAGTGGCGCACCCAAACCAGTGAAGGAGGAGACACAAGACACTATATCCGCCATACCCTGCAACACTTTAGCGGGATCGCCACTTGTGAACTTCGGCAGATGTCCATAAAGTGTTGTCAAAAGGGAAAAGATTTTCATCAATTTTTGATGATTTAGTAACCCATCTCCATTTCTGAAGTATTTTTTGGCAATCTCAATTTTTTCTATAATATGTACACTTATTCGCTGTAGGTACACCCCAATCTTTGAGAGAATATCGACAACATTGTCAACAGTCGTCATTGCTGGTTTTGTTTTGATTTTTACTGCAGGTGTTGTATCTCCTCTGAAAAGAAATTAATACAGATACAGCAGAATGATTAATTGAGTTTGTCATACAATGTTATAGTGAATAAATATGCGTTAATGACGAAAATGGGACATAGAGAACGAATAAATAATAGGAAAGAAGGTGATGAATGATAAGGCAAAAACTGAGGGAATACAATACCAATAAGTTAAGTTCTACTGTTACCATTGTCACTAGTGTGAAAAACATGTTTTTGTCTTTTCAAAGATGTACATGTATTCATTTGCTCTGAATTTCAATTTTCTAAAATTCTAAAATAATAATACAAAAACGAAAATAAAAGTAAAAATTGAAAAGACAAAATAATCACAGAGGCCGAACTAAGCATTGCAAATGTTGCTCTCTAGGTATACCAAGTGAATAGCATCGAAATCAATACATAACTTAACGGGAAAGTTACTATAAGCTAGACATAATCAATTTTGGTTTCTTCCCTTTTTTTAAAGAAGGGAGAATACTTCAAGTAAAAGGAAGAAAAACACGGAAAAGAAGTCTTCTTCGCTAATACAAAGAATGTAGTGGAACTTTTTGCATTAAGAAAGACATTAGTGTCCTTCATTCCTGAGGTTATGAAAAAATGATTTCAGTGTTTAAAGTTTGCATAAACAATCTGGAACTACATGGTTATAATTTTAAAAACATCACAAGCCAAGGTTTTCATTCTGTTTATATGCAGAAA
Organism: Crassadoma gigantea; assembly: GCA_032360845.1. Taxonomy (NCBI): domain Eukaryota; kingdom Metazoa; phylum Mollusca; class Bivalvia; order Pectinida; family Pectinidae; genus Crassadoma; species Crassadoma gigantea. The sequence continues at coordinate 7,577 of JAULCA010239922.1, forward strand.
AGATAAGTTGACTTTCTCTGAAAGTTCTAAAACTGGCGTTGTGAAGTCATCCTCAATAAAACGAATCGCTCTTTCTTGTATTTTCTCAATCTTTTTTTGTGGAATTTAAACTGCAGAAATGCCATGCCAGGGTATCATAATTAAAATTTGAAATTATAAAACATTTAAAAATCAAAATTTTTCCCTGCCTGCTTAGATTGCAGCCGATTCGTTTTAAAACACATAACTGTTTGGAGGCTTTCTTACAAATGTCAGACACATGGAAGTCAAACTTCAAGTTAAAATCAATGTCTACACCCAACAGTTTAACAACACCTTCACATTTTACCACATGGTCTTTAATTGTATTGGAAGATATCATACTATGTGTTTTTTTCCTATGGAGATTTATCAGGATTGGCATTCATGCCATTATCCTCGAACCACTTGATAAAATATTGCTTTCCCCTTCCAATGTATGCTTTAATTGAACAGGGTCAGATTTTATATGCGACAGTGTGTTATCGTCAGCATAATTGTAGAGGGTACCCTTATGAACATAAAAAACATAGTACCCGGTATTTACACAAGTCAGTATGTGTATTAAGGTAAGTAGTTTTTATTCACATATACCCGGGATTTATACACGTCGGTAAATGTATCTTAGTTTATAGTATTTATACACATGTACCTAGGCTTTAGTCAGTGTGTCTATCTAGGTCTTCCTGAAGTTAGGAACTGATCACTTGCTCTATTCCCCTTTCTATAATTTTGCGATCCGCAACCTCCTCCAGTAGTAATGTTCTGCTATGTCCATGAAATGTTTGTCAGTTTTTACTTTTGACGGCCTTTGCCATTGAAGTTTCGTTACCCCTAAAGCAGGAGAGGATATTACTTAACAAACTCAGATGACCGGGTCATCCAACACCTGTGAAGGCGGAGATTATATTTACTACACCAACCTCTCTCAAGAGAAGCTGGGCGGTTTTACCAATTGTGAACTGCTGCAGATATTTATACGGGACTGTAAACACGGAAAGATCACGTCCTCACATATCATTAAATTTTTTTTTTCATCAAATTGTTTGACTTTCTTACATTTTTCTGTTTTGGGGACTTCGTCTTCTCGGAAACCTGGGGAGTTCCATATTAGTCAACACTGTAGCTACCAGATTGAAGGAGGAGGAAATGTCAATTCATTGATGAGTTCGTAGAACCTGAAAAATCATTCAATTTCATTAACATGATGCAATTTAAACATCACGCATTGTTATTGAGACAGACAGACAGACAGACAGACAGACAGACAGACAGAAGCTTAAGGAAGTTGTAAAAAATAAATCTTCTTTCACCGTGGTACACAACAGAGTTGAATTGGCTTAGACAAACATTTCCAATGAAAGATTTAAGAAATATTGTCAATAATGATGTGAAATAATAATAGTACATATACCTTTATGTGTGTTTAGCCAGAAAGCTAATTTAGTTGTAGTGATTACGCCTATTGTAGTGTTTTGATATATATGCAGCCTTTCGTCACATGAAACACTTAATGCCTGAGTATTTTCTAATAGATATTGTTAAGAACTACAAAACACACAATACAAGACATGAAAAGCTATAACTTTACACAACTAATACACGGCGACTGACTCGAAAGAACGTACAACCGACATAGAACATTAATTTAAATGAATATTGGACTGCAACCACACATACCCTACCTTTGTGTTTAGTCAGAAATGCGATCTGTGATTCACAAATGCTTTACCATATCACTTAAAAAAGATAAAAGATAGGATCTTTATAATAACAAAGGAACAATGAGTGTACATTTGATATGATTCAAACCTAAAGTTAAAGTCACCACTTAATGAATGAATCTAATGGTAGATACAGTTGGTACATGTTTGAGTTACAGATGCGTGAGAAGTCGCTTTACAAACACGTGTTTATAACACCTAGCAAATACGCGTGCATAAGTCACCTGAAATAAATATCCATATTGTCCATATTATTTTCCTATGTGAATCAGAGAATGTTAGGGAAAATACACGACAAAAAAACGTTTGTCACAATGAAAACGAAAAAGTGATTTTATTTTACCTTCTTCATTAAATTATACGTGAAGCTTCAGTGCGTAGCTGGTAAATGTCCGATCTGATGGTATATACCTTGATCCTTGCATTCGAAATGGTGCAATTAACTTATCGTTTAAAAAGGTGCAGTATTGTTTAAATGTGTATGGTCTATTTCTGAACCTGATTTGATTTTTTATCCTTTACGACCATGAAACAGCAGTGGTAATTTAAGGATGTGACAGGTTTTCGTGGTGAAAACCGTATTGTCTCGAGAATAACCACGACCTGCCGCTAGTACCAATCAACTGCCTTACTTAGGAAGGCTAGTAATCAACCACTCCACCGCCACGGTTCATACCCTATCCTTAACTGCTCATTTATTCAACTCAAACAGGAATGAAACTGATATATATATATATTGATAACGGCTTTTGTAAGATTTGATATTGCCAATTGAATTGAAATTTTTGAGTATGTAAAGTCTTCCGTTATATATAACATTGAATGCCTGAGTTTATTTATTCTTACGGAAAGACTTCCAAAGCTCACAAAAAATGAATATCCATATAACATACCTCAAACCCGTTGACTAACTTGACAAATATATATATCAGAGGCATGTGCGTTATGTGAGTTTAGGACATCGATGCCACATACAGCCATTGAACGATACGGGCTTTCCCTCCCACTCGCCCCTTTTCGGAAATGCATATGTTTCTGTGTCTTTTACCGTTCTGTGATTTGCAGAATCTTTAATGAACGAGCACACAATGGACGTTCTTCAACAGTTCAAAGCTAGATCGAAGTATGAAGACAGAGAGGAATGTAAAGTTCGGAACTCGGTGCTTTAAATTTTAAAGTGAACAAAGTTCGTCCTCGTAACGCTAGGCGGACGAACTCCCAGTTATTAGTTTTGAGTTTATATGATAAATACTTTATGTTTGTTTGAGAGGAGAAAGCACGAACATATCTATATGATTTATTTAAATGAAGAATGATCTGCACTCACACTGACTTACCTGGGAATTAACAATGAGCCTGCGATGACATATTAGATGGAAAGAAGTCGGTCTGATCCTTTTGAAGGCAAGATCTATAATGGTATGAGGAATGGTCGCCCAGGATATGGCACGTTCTGAGCATGCGCACACACTCGTTAAGGAAACGAAGTTAGGTCACATGCCTCTGTGTAATGTAATATGTAGGCGAAGGAACTTACGTGCTGGAGTGACCTTGCACAGGTCAGCCAATACTGCCAAATTGCCAGCATAACTACAGAACTGCATATCAGCTTTGTGTATACATTTTAATGCAACACGTTCTGGGCGCGTTGAAGATTATTTTATTGACAAAGCATAATAAAAGTTAAAAATATGAAATTTATTGCTTCTTAGTCCGTTCATTTTAGTTCTATTTTAAGTGTTTATGTTCTTTTTGGAGCTTTTTTTGCCAGATTAAATAAATATCAAAATAAAATTAAAACGATCGGACTAAAAAGGTACAGTTCCCCGAGCTCAATTTGATATGACGTTCAACCAAATAAAATAAGATAGAAGAAAAAAATACCGTACGTCCTAACAAAGGTATTATATTGATTGGTGACTAAAACATCTCTGACATGAAATACAAATTGTATTATTTGTTAAAATATTGCAGCATAAACGTGAAAAATAGTGGTGGTTTTCACCTACCATTAATGTCACTAATTAAGTGTGTTTTTGAGTATGTGTTTATCAGTGTGAATTATATCTTGTATGATTGTATCTTAGTTTTTTTAAAGAAAGTGGGATTTCGGAAATGCTACAATTTAGCTCCGTTGTAAAAAAAATGAACGGTAAGCATAAGGCTTACTTATACCATTGCTCCAATATGGAAATTATTAAAATGAAAATACGTTACAATATATAAAATGTATGTCGTAATGACAATAGGTAACCAGTTTCATAAAGTCTATTAGATATATAACCACCTTTTGACCAGTCTCAACATGTTCTTACTGTATTAGGAGCTGTTACAAATGTCTCCAAAACAGTCCTAGTTATACTTGTATTAGGCATGTCTTTGACGTAGAACTATAATGGAGCAAGGAGATCGAAACGTAGACAAGCAAATGCGGATATTTAAATAATACTTGTTTTTCCACAACCCCTTATACGATGTTATGTGTCTACAGTCGTTAAAGTCTTTGTTGGTTCACTTCAAGTTTTGTACAAATGCCAAATATATGTAACAGAAGTAGATATGATTCAATGCCTCAGCTATGGATTGCACCCGGGACCACCGATTTAAAGCCAACAAAACAGAAGAGAAGACTAGATTATTTTTATTTCTGGCACAGGATCGGTTAGATCTTCAACACTAACGTTAGACTAAAAATGTAAATTAAATTTAATAATGATGTATTATAATGTTCACATATAAAATTTCATAAAGATCCTGTGAATCCCACTGATTATTTAGTCGATTCTTAAATGTGTTTAAGGGAGGGGTGCCAATTTGGGTCTCCTGGTGGCTATCATCGATTAGTTATATTTTTTGTATATACATACATTGGGGTTATGCCATCATGAAATGACATGAAATTAAGGTCAGCTTGAAGACAATTCCGAAATACAAGTATCTTTATTGTCAATCACAGACCACAGTAGTCATGATGAAATCCAAGATTGAAAAGCTGGCCATTCAACAAAAAACGTACTCTTGTGTTTATCACCTAATAGCTATAAAAACCAGTCGACCAACCAGAATTTGAGTTGCAATAATTAGATATCAACCCATTAGAGTCCATGGAAGCAGTCGCCGCAATTTTGAATCATGAACTCGAAAAATAAGCTCGGCTGTTTAAAGTCAATTATATTCTCTATGTATTCTACAAAGTATAGTTCAAAGTATTCGACTTATATTTGTAAATTTTACAGTCAATCAGAACAGACCTGGAAAGATTAAAGTTGCAAAGGAGTGTCCATAAAAGCAGTCCCCTCTATTTTGAATCATGAATTCGTGATTTACAATTGGCTGTTTGACATCAATCATATTTCCAATGTAATACTCATACAAAGTGTAAACCAAGACCAGACCCCTAGAACCCGTCTTGTCACAAGCCCAAACCCCTATAGCCCGACTTGCCACAACCAATCAGATCATACAAAGACCATCTTGAATCCTGAAAACGTAAAGGTAGTCGTTTGATGAAAAGAGTACCACAATGCCTCGATCGCAACACAGAACCTGTCTGTACAGAGCTTGAAAAGTAAAATAAGACGGCAGTAACTTTAGAAAACTATCAGCAGAACTTACTAGGGAGGGGGGCGGGGATAGATACTCGAGCACCTAATGCATAAGGCCGATAGAATATTCAGCACTTTCACAAATGTGAATTAAACACACAACTACGTTTCCTTGTACTAGTTTCACGGACGTGTGATGAACCTTCTTGTGAGCTACAATTGTAGAAAATTTTAATCCAACAGTAAAGCCAAAATAACTTCAACCATAACTCCTAAACAGAAACGAGGAAGAGTCTTGCATTCAAACTCAACGCATATCTAAATTAATGGTATCGTGGCCTACAGTATCACTTTTCTCGTTAACAACAAAACATTTTCAAATTAGATATTTTTTTAAGTAAGCAATGATGATTATCATACGAAAATTGCAGACTTGTCATTATCTAGACAAACACGCAACGGTTGGCTTTATCGAAAGGCATTCTTATGCATGTTACATAGAAAACATATGAATAGCAAAGAACAAGCTAATTTGACCGATGTCTACGTCAACTGTGCCGATATACAATTAAAATAATTTTCTTGGTTCGGCAATTATGAAGCAACAAATAGAAAAAGACGTTTTGCCAGTCTTTTACAATCTTGTTTACCGCTATTGAACTGTCTAAGTGACCCTATAACTTTTCACACCAATCGAGAAATCCAAACTCCAGTCGTAAAATTAGGGTGATATCGGTGCACTTCGCCATTGTCTATGTACAAACCTCTCACAGGGTTTCTATGTTGAAATCGCTTTGTTTGAAGAATCGCGGTCGTATTACTCACACGAGTGATGGTACAAATGGCAGATTTTTTAATAATACTGGTTGAGTTAATAATTATAATATGTGTGTTCCCGGAAAAAACGCCCGACCTACGGCGTTGGTATGTGCAAGTAGGACAATGAAAACTAAGTATCGATTTAGCATTACTAGTCGCTACCCCGACTACGTTATAATGTGAGACATTATATAATCAAAATCGATATATGTACCGACGTATTTTAATATACGAACGAGACATCAATAACTCAATCATTGTTGACTTTATTAAGCATATACACAGCATAAGTAACTGTCCTGTATACTCGGGAAAGGTCATAGCGTTTGTAGGTACCCGTACTATTATCGAAAACTGTTAACAATGCATTGGTAGCATGTTACCTGCTTGGCCATATCATAATTAAAATATTCTTTGAAGAACTTGTATGAAAATAAAGGAAAATAAACAGGACTGAACTAAACAACAGTGTTCAAACTGTAATATGCAAAGAGGCTAAATGGGTATAAGAACCAGGTACTTACCATAACAATAATAACAAAACGTCACTCTAATCATCTCAGTTACTACGAACCCTGTACTTACTATCACAATACGGTCACCCTAACCATCTGAGTTATTACACAAGTGGAAACACAAAACAAATATATAATGTCCGGGAAAAGATTAATCAATTTTTTAAGGGTGTAGTTCGTTCTAATCACAAACTGAAGTTGAATTCTTGTTTAACAGCTTAGAAAACGTCTATTGTCTTTGCCCAGCAAAAAGTTTTCGAAAACGTCTGTTTCCTTTTTCAAGCACAAAGTAGTGTTTGCTCGCAAAATACGTTCTTAATTCCTGTTTATTATAAACAAACGTAGCTTTTTATATAATGTTGTATAGTCCTTGTTTTTTCTGTGTTTTTTTTTTTTTTGCTTTCGTTTTGATAACGTCTACAAGTATACCAGCAGTTTCCACATTAAATTAGTTATGAAAATATATGCAACGAAATGTTCATGTAAACCTAAATATTATTACTTCAAGTATACGTTAACTTTCATAATAGAAAATAGCATACTTGTTCGTGTATTTATTTCTCGTGTAATATGTGAATTTAACACACGACAGCCTCGGTTAAAGAAAACTTCCGGTTAGGCGTTTATTGTTACAATGTAGAAAGACTGAGTGACTTTAAGCCTTTCTGGAATATTTCTCCACAAATACGATATGGTGAGGTGGTGTTTAAAAGTCTGACTGCATATAACAAGGTATGTGTGTATAACTTTACATGAGAGGTTGTCTTTGTTATTCTAGAAGGAATTCTAAAATGATATGCTCCTTTAAGTCAGTATATATAGCATTTAAAAGTATTCGTTTTTATTTGTGTATTTAAGGATTTGTCCTAAAAGCACCATTGTATCTAAATTTAACTTCAATATTGAACAGTGGTATTATACTGATATTTCGTTACTCATAATATAATAACTAATGCTTATAAGCACGTCTCTGAATTTATTGTCACTTGATGCCGTAAAACGTTGATTCACATTGCGATAGGTTCGCAATAAGATTGCTCCACTTGTTAGTAACAAGATTTCTAGAGGTCATTATTTTGCAACAGGTGTGTCATAGATTGTCATATTTTGTTCATATTCTTTATTGAAATTATAAATATATGTGTCTTGATATATATAATATACAAGTCTCACTGTTATACAGTATATGATATGTATTTGCACTGATAGCTTTGTTTTGTTTCCGATGTAACAAAGACATGGAAACCACGCCTTCCACAAACACAGCGAGTTCTTAAGCGGTAGGTATACTACGTAATGTATTATGTGTAAGTGTCCTTGTCTAGATATACTGTCGATAGCGTCTTATGTAACAAGCTGTCCTTTCTAATCATTTAAAGTCTAGTACTAGTTCATTGGACATCATGTTTTTTACAAATCACTGTTCAGCATGGTGACAAATCTACTTATGCCACTTTTACCATTTATACGGCAACTGATATTTCTTTTCGCACTTTACTTATTCTTCGATCTTCTGTTTTTGTCAAATATAAGCACTGCATTTCCTGCAGAAAAGTATAAACCTATTTGCCAATCTAAATTGTATTCTTCCTGTGATTCTTCTATAATAAAGAGATGTCAACATACAAATGTACATTTACACCACTATGAAATACAATGTACCTTTATTTAGACATAAAAAAGGGGAAATACTTAAAGTTTTAATTTGTTGCTGCAGAAAGCCATGAGAAGTTAATATTTTTACTAAACCATATTACACTTCATCTGTTCATGACCCATCAGTGATTCTAAATATCAAAAGAATGTAAAAACGCCCAAAGAAAGTGTGGGAATAACGTTGTGATACAGCAGATAACTGTAGGTACATGCTTTTGGGAACATTATTTCGTAGATTCACGGGAGACATCATGGTAGATACGTCTTGGTAGAAGAAAAACTTTCCTATCATAACTTATTAAGCACCTGACTTCGGTTTGGACTTTCGGTGGGAGTAGTTTGACGGTGCTTTGGAGGGGTAATTTTTGGAGGGGGTATTGTGATGAGGTCTATAGGTGAGTATGTTGGTATGGATTTTTTTATAAAGAAGCGGGTGGGGAATTTAATGTGGAGTGTACTGTCTTGTCGGTTCCTGATGCTATCTTCCGTGTTAAAATGATTTCCTTTTGTCCCTGAGTGTTGACGCCGCAGTTAATCTTCTGTTACTTGTGCATTGCAAAGCTCTCAGTATTTATTGAATATTTTCACATATATGTTTGGTTTGGTGTAATTTTGTTGAACGTCCTATTAACTACTAAGGTCATTTAAGGACGTACCTGCATGCGTGTAGTGTATGCGTGCTTGATTGTGTGTATACAGGAGATATGGTATGTTGGTGTGCTTGCCTCCTTGTGATAGTGCGGATCTGATGCTGACTTTATAATGCTATCCCAAGCACAAAATAGGCCTAGCAACTATCATTTTTAAAGACGTTTGTATGTCCCGGCCTGGGACAGAATCCATTACCTTCCTCACCTGGGCGAACGCCCAACATCAAGGCCAAAAGTAAGGTGTTACCAAGCAAGGCGCTAGGGAATCAAAGGTAGTTAGAAGTAGAAAGAAGGAGTAAAGATACCAAATATTGCAATGTGTGAAGTAAATTTATTTTGGTCGCTTTTGTATCCCCAAATAGAGGGCTGAAAAAGCAAATCCCCTATTCTGTGTGGTGGGTTGGTGGGTGGAGGGATTCCCTACATTAGTCGCTTCCTATGATACATGTAGTTAGTAACAGCGGGTGATCCCCCACCTGCAGGGATGATTACATGAAGTATGTTACAGGAAGGATATAATGATTATCAACATTCAGAGTATTAAACTATTCAATAAATTCTTGTATATTTTTCAGTCCATAGGAAAGAAACGACAAGTACACTTTTACATGATGCCCGCCGTCTTTGTTACGCTGTTCTGCTTCTGGCTCACCGGCATCATGGCCATTATGAAAGTCACAGATGTAAGTACTCCATTTAACAGGTCATTTGTATGACCATTCCAATAAAAAAGTCACAAATGGCATCACAATGCCAAACTTCGAATACATGCTTGTTTTCACAAGATGTCGGTCGCCAAGTCTAAAACCTAAAGACGTGTGTGTTCAGTTGTTGAACATAACATTTCGATCCAATGGCTGGTCACAGCTACACTTCCTCATAAGTTATTATTAAACAAATATTTGTTTGTGTGCACGTTATTGAAATTGGTTTAAGGGGGAGCTACGTTTGCCATTGGTTTAAACATGCTAATTTTTCATGTGTCACGTTTATTTGTGAACAAACAATTAATAGTTTGATGTTTTTATCCCAAAAGTGATTTTTAAGAAGAAACAGTTTGATTTTATATTTGTTCATAAAAAAATGTTTGCCAAGTTTAATTATATGTAGATTAATTAGATTTGCGAGATATGTTTGATTGCTACTTCATTTTTTTGAACTGATATCGCGGAGTATTTTGTTGTAGCTTGATGACGCTTGGAGGCGGGGAGACGCAATGTACCACCAGAGGAGTAGGAATGCCGCTCTGAAGTGGATAGGCATGTCAGTATTGTTTGGAGTGGTAGTTGTCTCCTCGTTGGGCTCCATTATAGGATGGCAGATATTCCACAAATATTGAGGGCCGGAATTGGTGAATGGATGCAAAAAAGTAAAATGCCATTTGCTTCTAATTCGGTAATCATTCAGTTCAGAATCAACTGATTTGTTTCGGTAAAATCCGAAGCACATGCATACCTATTGTATGTATGTAGAAATGTGATGAGTGGTGAATACTTACCAATACATCAAGTGTCGAGTTCTCTGTAAACAACAAACTGATACTCTGACTGCAATGACCTTGGTTCGTCCGTTGCTTCTCTTCCTGATGATGTGTTAAAATGGATAAGCCCAAATGAAAACAAAGTCACTTTTTTCAATTTCCTTACGATGACGTCCATTTGTAAGCTTTATCAACACTTACTTACAGTAAGATTTTGTTACTGAAGTGTATTTTATTCATTCACCCCTGAGGTTTCATAATGAACTATTACAACCTTTGAATTGGAAGAATTCAAATGTGTCTTAGTTTAAACAATGTTTTATTTCATCATTTGAACATTATATTACGATACAACTTATAAATACAACGAGGATCGGAAAACAAGCTATAAGCTTATATCAATTCCTCTAAGATGTGTCTTCAGGGGTATATGAGTTAAAAACCAGATATGAGGAAGCCAAGACACAGCAGTGACGTTTTAGTATCAATTGTCAAATTCTGCCATTATGACATCAACATTTCGGACGGTCCAGTGAAGGTGCACGGTAGGTTGTTCAATCTACGCGTGCCAAACATCTATGTAGCCCTCATGTCTGGTATTCAGTTACAATTTGTCTGACTTGCAGTAACATCTTTATTACCATGGCAATAGTTATGATTGAACAACGTGGAACTATGGAAACTGATCCTGACTATATATAATGTGTATGCTTGCATTTAAATTATTGTTTCAATGCATGCGTGAAATACTCATTATTATTGCATAAACGCAGTTTCTTTCAATTTTTTTTCTTTTCAAAATTTTGGAATGAGGGACGTGCTTGAATTTGAAAATATCAAAACGAAGATTAAGAACCCATTTTTTCCATATATGAAATACGCATCAAATCTGAAATGATTTATGGGAATAACTAGAAAAAGAAAATGAAAGTAAAAAAAAGCTTTTAATTCCACATGCAGTAGATATAATGTGGATCTATATAGGTACTAGGAATATAAGGAAGTACATGTTTAAACATTTAGTCTGTCGATGCAGATAGTCAGACAAGTAAATTGACCATATGTCCATTCCGTCCGTTTACGAGTCATTAGTGGTGCTAAAGGTGAAAACAATACAATTAAAGGTATTCCGAAATACACCTAGGAATACAGCGAAAAGGGGGAATGTGGATTTCAGGCTCCGTATTATGTTACTTTGAAACTTTTGGTTATAACAGAGAATTTATCGTTAAGCTGTACTTTTTCTCAAAAGCCAGAATGAAGTCCGGCTACGGCCAATCTCAGGGACTAATAGTCTACCAGTAGATACAAGGTTACCGCCAACCTCGGGGACTGATAGTTCACAAGTAGATACAAGGTTACGGCCAACCTCGGAGACTGATAGTCCACAAGTAGATACAAGATTATGGCCATCCTCGGCGACTGCTCGCCTACCAGTAGATACAAAGGTACGGCCAACCTTGGGGACTGATAGTTTACTGACAAAAAATATTATTTTCAAGCGTAAGATACTGCAAAATTCAAGCCTTGATCCGATTTGGGTCCCGACATTCGCAAAAACCAGAGATGCTGATTGGTGACTTCAGAGCCGTCTATAGATATCTCAAGTGAGTCCTGGGTGCTAATTTCGTTTGTAAGATCACTAATCGATATTCTTCCTTTGATACAATCATAATGAATATAATTTCTCCTCAGATTTTCAATGATTCAATAAAACGATAGTTTGGTGATCCGATTTGGATACTGTCACCTTCCATATCTGCTTTTGGCAACTGCCACAAGGACCTGAGAATTTGTTAAAGCTATAGTTGGACCAAACCTAAGGTGTTCAGAGTAATTTTACATGTTTTAGGGAGTTTAGATTGACTTTCAGTAAAAATGACCCCCCCCCCAATGATCTTAGCCCCTGTGGTGACTGCCTGTTACTTATTATAAGACTCACAGAGTTGAATGTCATACATCTCGCTGGGGATAACTTTTGTCGACAGAACAATTAGTTCATTTTGAAAGTTTGTCTGAATAAGAATTATTGAACTCGTGTTTACAATTGGCATGAATAAATTTCAAAATCAATTTCTCACACATTGAATGTGTTTTATATTAGGCAAAATTATATTGCTGAAGTTTAGTCAGTCTATCTGCTGTCTGAGAAACAGCCAAATAAAACCTTACAAATTATTTGTATTCTGATAAAGACTTTTCACAATTGACAGTGTAAACATTTTCAACACAGACATAATAATTAGTTTCAGCATGCAAGTTTGTTCTTTACAATTCCAGTGGCTTGTAGCTTCACACAGGAACTATTATGTAAATTACAAAGAGTCAATCACCCTCTTAGGAATAAGCCAGTCTTACAGTATTTAACCCTTTCACAACTGTAGACCATAATTGACTCATCCACATCAATGCATGGAAGAGTCTACAAAAGTTGCATAGGGGTGAAAGGGTTAAGTAGCATGAAGGTATACATACTCATTCAAAGTGTGGTAGATTTAAACTAATAGGGTACGTAGTGTCTTGTTGAAGACACAAAAATAATTTAAACTGCTGCCAATGCTTTAAACCGATGAGGTTTCAGCTGTGCTGTTTGTGTAGAAAGAGGGAAAGAAATGTTTCTTTAAGCTATGGGTGATATTTTTTCGCGGCAGTTTTCACAAAGGTGGGAGAAATTGGTTTTATTTTATTCTTTCCTGCATAATGTTTGCATAACTTTTATCATATTTGTTCAGTTCTTGTATAATATCAATACTCAATATTTGACAAGACAAAATAATTAAAAAAGGAGTATATTGGGTTCCATTCTTATTGTCAAGGTATGGGAACCTCATTCCTGAAAGTTTGTGTTTTTACAGATCAACCAAATCAAAGTACAAATGTATCAAATCTGTGACCTTAAAAAGCCTAAAGGTATCTGTTGGGAGAAACATAGACTGATTTGTGTTTTCCAAGATTATAATTTGTATAATAATATGGACAATGATGTAATAGTTTAAGGGGGAGCTACGTTTGCCATTGGTATAAATAGGCTACTTTTAACGTGCGTTAAGGAAGTATTATTTGTGTTATTAGAAAGAGTTGCACAAATACCTCAGTAGGTTTCCATTCCGTATATATCCAAGTAATGAATTATGTATATGTAAAAATGTTTAATCATGCCATAAAAGCTAGGTTGATGCAACCATAAAAAATCACATTTTTTTCTTCTTAAAAAAACCCTTTTGGGAAAAAAACATGAAATTGTGAATTGTTTCTTCACAAATGAAACCTGCAAGCACAATTGAAGTGCGGTACGGAGGTTGTTGCTCTTGAATTTTGCACATGAAAAATAAGCCTGTTTATACCAATGGCAAACGTAGCTCCCCCTTCTTGTTGAATCTGAAGCCTGAAGATGTTTGTATGGAGAACCTAGATTAACTGGTGTTTGTCAAGATTATCATTATTGTATGCTAATAGACTATGTTTTAAATGTTCTAACTCCATAAGTTCAGTATAAGAGGCTCCAAAATTAAAATATTTGATAAAATTGAAATGATGATTGATCTATAAATTGAGATATCACATTTTGCTGTTAGAGCTCAAAGCTAAGATTTCTGACACATCAGATAGAAATCATTTCCTATGTCGGTACACTCATTTTAGTCTTCCTTTGAAAAAACTTAATTTGCATTATCTGTGAATCATAATGTTTCTGAGATAGTAAAAGTAATTATCAATGCATTTGCTCTGGTTTACCTAGTCCAAAGTACCAAACAAAGTTACACACGCTTCTTATTTTTGTGAATATTTTAAGAGTACGACTAGTATTCATTGAAGTGTAGAAGTAAAGATTTTGGATTGCTTCAATGTTTCCGGTTGCTGGTCCCATGTGTGTTAAATATCTCAACTCTGAAGATTTCCTGGCTACTTTACATTGATGGAAGTTTAACTCAACTTTGAGACTCCTAACAAATGTGTGATGTGTTCTAGTCAAATTCTTCGTGTGCTTGAAACAATTGGCCTCTCCCCTCTTAGAAACATAAGAAAAAGAAATGAAAAAACAATTGATACATAAAAATATTTATATGCCTGTCTGCTAGATACCAGTGGGTAACATACTTATATATTATAAGGGGAAAGGCATCAATTGTGTCTAATGCCATTCCTATGTAATGAGTGTAAGTGATATACTGTTTAAATAAGTGCTAAAATGTTTAAGTATTTTCTACGTTTCCATGTTGTTATTGTTAATGTATTTCTTTGTGTGTCATATCTCTATGTAGATGTTCAACCTATTATGATATTATGTTTTAAAGGTGCCAAAATTTAGTGAATTGAGGTTTATTTTAACAAGACAATTTTTTTTTTGTAGATTAAATTCATGAATGAATTATGATCCCTACAATTACAGGATTGAATAAAAGAATTGGACTCTGGTCAAAAATATTGCATACCTGGTAAATTGATATAGATAGATTCCTTTTTTATGCCCCCGCCATAAAATGGTGGTGGTGGTGGTGGTGGGGTGGGGTGGGTCCCTGAGCTGAGGCATTTATGTCTTACAGGTATTTTCCAGTTTTTGGTGGTGGGTGGAAGTGGGGGGCAAAAGTAAAGGTCAATGGGTCACAGTATTTCAAATACATTCATTCAAAAATGTGCATTCCCTTTAACGTTGTGTTCGACTTGTGATATATTGTACAGTAGTTAATACATAGTTGTGATGATTTTATTGTGGTGATTGATAAGCTGACAATATGATGACCTCTGTCACCCTCTTTATGTAGTCAGAAAATATCACACTGGTTTACGATTGGTTACTGAAAAATGTTAAAAAATGAACTACTATTGCGCTGTTCTTTGTTTTTTCATTGATAAAAACTGTGTAAATGTTTGTTGATTTATACGCCAGTTTTAAAGTTGCTTCTTAAACTGTATCCGATTGCATTATTCATGACCATCTTTTGTACTACACCCATCTTCCTCACATTAACTTTCTCATTGTTACATATTGTCTTAGTCATTACTCTGCTGACTTTATTTCTTGTCCAACTGTGAAAAAGGTTCACATTAGGGTCCACACACATCAAATCCTGAGGAGATTCTATTATGTCATCTAACTTATCATGTTTCCTTGTACATGTACTAAGACACATTTTGACCTTCTATAGCCTTAAAATTGAGATAAATGGTACAACAAGAGTTCTATGAAGTGGTACATGATACACCCCTCACATGTTGAATGAGCATTTTGTCACAAAGGGCCATAAGTGTATAAATTTTGGAGAGATAAGCTTGGTTTCTAAGGTTGGACAAGTTTAATAACCAAGATTATCTGCCAGAAACCCACACTTATGGTTGTTTGTTCAGTAGTGCTCTATATATGACTCATTTTGTACAGCTGGATGCACTGTTTCGAAGGAAGATTTATTTTACCTACAATCTTGGACAAATTCAATAACTAATAGTATCTACTGGCAATTTATAGAGATGGGCATTTCTTGAATTGACAAAAATGGTGTACATAAGGATAGCATACTGCACTGGGAGAAGGGAACGGATTTATTATCTGATTAACACAATAAAGTTGTGATTTTAGGTCTACAACTCCACCACTGAGCCACAATTTATTCCATATTTAAGATGCTTTGTATATTACTCAGGTTATTCTTCAAGGGGCCATAACTCCATAAATAACAGGCAAATAATTTTGGTTATCGAATGTGTCAAAGCTTTCATGGCAATGAACCATCCTATGAAGTTTGAAATTAATCCATTCAAAATAACTCAAGTTATTGAGCGAAAACCAATGTGTGCCAACCATACGCCCCTGTGAAAACATAATACTTCCGTCTTTCGACGAGCGTATAAAAAGTTTGATATCTGTAGACTTCATTTCTTATTTAATTGTCAGGAAACTTAAAATGCATGTTCACAAACATTACAACAAATTTTGCGAGGGGTTGTGTGCACATAGGAATCACCCTATCTATCTGTCCGTCTGTTTGTCCGTTCATGATCCTTTTAAGCCCAACTACACCTAACCATGGGTTGAATATTTTGTAACTTTTCACACTGAAAGTACATCATATATAGCTGTGCATGATAAAGGATTTGCAATGAAATATTTTTCCTTGAATTATTGCCCTTGCAACCTTAAACGTTTACTCCAGAAACTCCTCCTTAAGTTTTGGTTGAATTGTTTTAACTTCGCACAGTGAAAGTACACCATGGCCCAGTTGTTCAAAAAATACGTAGATGTTCTTGAAGAAAGGAAATTGTGATTTGACTAGCTTTCCTGGAGTTATGTCCCTTGAAACTTTAAAATGTCTGCTCCAGAAACATTGTCCACACAAAATGGTGTTTATCTTTATGAGCTCACTGAGTTTCCCTCGCTACAAATTATGTTATAATCCTATAAAATTACAGACTTAATTTATCATTCCATTGTCATTAACCTTTTTCAACGCTTCCAGACCAATTTACGGTAGTGGTTATTAAAGTTATATAGGGATGAAAAGGTTAACGTCTAGTTCATTTGTTCATAAACATTTCATCTTTCTTGGTTTTAAAATCACGGGAATGACTTTTAAATGCTTGGAGGTTCAAACCGATGTTCACAAACACTTCAACTGTAAATGTATTCATATCATCTGTGGTGTCTTATTCTATATTAAGTACTGTGACCTGGACTTTACTGAAACATTTTTTACATGTTTAAGGACATAACTTACACTGGTGTTAAGATATCACAATCAGATAAGGTGCAATAAATAGTGATCACTGATTCTGGAGTTCTAAAAACAAAACCACACATTAGGATATGTTTAGTAGTTTTATACAAGTTATGTAGATACAAATAAAACAGAATTTTTGTTCTAGTCCAACAATGCTGACCAGCAACATTGTGCAAATTTCATGATTAAATAGCTGTATCTATATATGGTTACCTTCCATCATACATGGAACAAACTTAGAGCTATTCCAGAAATAAATATAGAGGGTGTGCTTAGTGTGACCCTACTATCTAAGTCTTTTTTTTCTGTGGCATTTCACAAGTATTAACAATTATAATAAACCCAACAAGCCATACACTGTCAATTCTAACTCCCTCACTCCATCCCCATACATTTACATCTAAAATAGCCCCTGTAACATTTCAAGGTAATCAAGGATCCACTGTATAACATATCACTGATCTATAGAACAAATTTAACAGTATTACCAAACTTCACTTATATACTGATTTTTTCATGATTGTAAAAAATTTCTATCCATAATAAAAATGTGTAACTTTGTGCTTTATCAAGCTTTTGAAAGATGTGAATTTCATTACAAATATATCATTCAGTTCATGAAAAGGCCAGGCTTCAAGTCACATCTCACTGTTTTGCTGGCAACACAAAAAACGTTAACCATACTGACATTCTTTACTTTAAGACCTATTTCGTTGCCTTGGAGGCCAGACAGAGCTGCCGTTTCCTGGATGGTTGACCGTACTCTGCCTCAGGAGTGTCCAGTACGAGGATTTTTGAGCCTGACACCTTACTATCTTTAGGCGTAGAGCATATAGTCTTTTCAAAATATTTCCGCAATAAATATCTTGATTTTGGTGCTGTATCTTCAAGGTCACTCTCGCTGACATTATCACAGACTGGGCTTTGTATGAAGTCATCTTTAGGAGAACTTTTAGATTGGATATACCCAGAAACTTGCCCATCTACCTCACTTCTGCCTGGAAATAACCGCTTCACTGGAGTCTGTATTAAGCTTGTTTCGTTTTGTTTATTACCTGTTGGTGTACACACATTGATAGGACATCCTGGGCCAGGTGAGGGAGAACACACCATAGTTAGGGGTCCTATAGAGTTATCTACTCTATCTAAATCACCAGGTCTACCAAAACTTCTCGTACTTAGCCTTTGATTTTTATGTCTAATTTTACGTTTCAAAACTGGGGAGTTTTCACAATCATCATCGATCCAAGTTGTATGGGACCGTTTTCTGAGTTTTCTCTGATGTTTAGTAACATTAGGCGAGACATTTTCCTCAATGCTAACTTCCTCTAGAACTGAAATACTGGTTCGTACTCTGTTATTCCCAACAAACTCCAGAGATTTGTATTTGCCTCCAGCATCAACTTGACCTTTAACCTGGTCATGACCTGTTGTCTCACATGTACATTTGGGTTTGTGTCCTTTATGATCCACAGGAGATTTTCGACACCTCAAAGTCCTACGGTTTTGCCTCCCCTCTGAACGTGCATTACTGCTAAACTGTGGTGATACCTAGCAGAGATGAGAAAAATTGAGATATAAGTTCCAGTATTTTATAGTTTCATTTCTACAAGTCCATTTATCAACACAACCTGAAAACATTGCATTCATGAGATTATCAATGCAACATGATCAGTGAAATAATCACCTTGAGTAACATAGAAGTATCATATAGGAAACAAACATTTATACATAATTAGGTGTCATTAGGCTGTTCCACTTATATTGTTTGCATTAACAGCACAGACAGTGAGACACTTCAATGCCAAAAATATCAGGGGAAAATTTGATAAATTATGATTAGCAAAATTTATACTGTACAGAGATATTAAATAGATATTTGAAAATATTTATACTGGTATGAATGCAAATTAATTACATCCATATTCAAAAAAGGTTTTGTAATTAAGAAAAATTTAAGGATATCCTTGAAATTTCATGATACACATGTCTTATTCCTTTACAATTATGAATAGTATTCTGCTTAAGACTCAACTTACATAGATAAAATTTGTGATCGATTTTTGTTTCAGGAGACACAAATATAGCTTAATCAGAAAAATGTCTATATAGAGTGAAAGAGTTTCATGTTCAGGAGACACGTGAACAAATATAACTTTGTCACAATATGTCTGTAAGAGTGACAGAATTTCATATTCTAGAGACACTAGGATTATAGTAATGAAGAATTACCCAGGAGGATTTGTCCAGCTGGTCCACAGGAACAGTCTGGGCAGTGAGTGGATG
>JAULCA010239923.1:0-13592 GCA_032360845.1 Crassadoma gigantea
ACATGTCTTGTCAGTCTGTTGGACATGGCTCGTCAGTCTGTTGGACATGTCTCCTCAGTCTGTTAGACATGTCTCGTCAGTCTGATGGAGATGTCCCGTCAGTCTGTTACACATGTCTCCTCAGTCTGTTAGCCATGTCTTGTCAGTCTGTTGGACATGTCTCCTCAGTCTGTTGGACATGTCTTTCAAGTCTGTTAGACATGTTTCGTCAGTCTGTTGGAGATGTCTTTTCAGCCTGTTTGACATGTCTTGTCAGTCTGTTGGACATGGCTCGTCAGTCTGTTGGACATGTCTCCTCAGTCTGTTAGACATGTCTCGTTAGTCAGTTAGACATGTCTCGTCAGTCTGTCGGAGATGTCTCGTTAGACATGTTTTGTCAGTCTGTTACATATGTATCGTCAGTCTGTTGGCCATGTTTCGTCAGTCTGTCGGACATGTCTCCTCAGTCTGTTAGACATGTCTCGTCAGGGTGTTTGACATGTCTCCTAAGTCTGTTGGACATGTCTCCTCAGTCTGTTAGACATGTCTCGTCAGTCTGTTAGACATGTCTTCTGATTCTGTTGGACATGTCCCATCTCCAACAAACTGACGAGACATCTCCAACAGACTGACAAGTCATGTCTAACAGATTAACGAGACATGTCTAACAGACTGAGGAGACATGTCCAACACCCTGACGAGACATGTTTAACAGACTGACAAGTCATGTCTAACAGGCTGACTTGACATCTCAAAGAGACTGACGAGACATTTCTTACAGACTGACGATACATGTCCAACACCCTGACGAGACATGTCTAATAGACTGACGAGAAATGAGTAATTGTAAATGTAAGTATATGATACACTAAATCTTTAATTAGTCTCATAACTCCCCCAGATGTACTTGTAAATTTAAGTATATGATAAACTAAATCTTTAATTAATCTTATTAATTTCCGAGACGTGATTGTAAATGTAAGTATATGAAACACTAAATCTATAATTAGTCTCATTACTTCCCCATACGTGATTGTAAATGTAAATATATGAAACACTTAATATTTAATGAGTCTCATTAATTTTCGAAACGTGATTATAAATTTAAGTATATGATACACTAAATCTTTAATTAGTCTCTTTAATTTTCGAGACGTGATTGTAAATGTAAGTCTATGATATACTAAATCTTTAATGAGTCTCATTAATTTCCGAGACGTAATTGTAAATTTAAGTATATGATATACTAAATCTATACTTAGTCTCATTAATTTCGAGACGTGATTGTAAATGTAAGTATATGATATACTAAATCTTTAATTAGTCTCATTAATTTCCGAGACGTAATTGTAAATTTAAGTATATGATATACTAAATCTATACTTAGTCTCATTAATTTCGAGACGTGATTGTAAATGTAAGTATATGATATACTAAATCTATACTTAGTCTCATTAATTTCGAAGACGTAATTGTAAGTGTGAGTTTATGATACACTTAATCTATACTTAGTCTCATTACTACCCCAGAGGTGATTGTAAATTTAAGTATATGATATACTAAATCTTTAATTAGTCTCATTAATTTCCGAGACGTAATTGTAAATTTTAGTATATGATACACTTAATCTATACTTAGTCTCATTACTTTTCGAGACGTTATTGTAAATGTAAGTATATGATATTCTAAATCTTTAATTAGTCTCGTTACTACCACAGATGTTTTTTATAAATGTTAGTATATGATATACTGAATCTTTAATTAGTCTCGTTACTACCACAGATGTTTTTATTAATGTAAGTATATGATATACTAAATCTTTACTTAGTCTCATTAATTTCGGGGACGCAATTGTAAATGTAAGTATATGATACACTGAATCTTTACTTAGTCTCATTAATTTCCGAGACGTAATTGTAAATTTAAGTATATGATATACTTAATCTACACTCAGTCTCATTACTGCCTCAGACGTGGTTATAAACGTAAGTAAATGTATATAATATACCTCGGTCTCGTTACTATCAATCATCTGATTGTAAGTACACGATAAACTTCAACCTTGGATTTAAATTAAGACAACTAACGAGTGTTTTGCAACGATAATGCCCACCAACTTTTCGCAACAACGCAACTTAGGGTGCGACGAAGGCTTGACCACGGTTTATTCCCTGTTCGTTCCGGGTGTATGTGATCATTTTATACCATACGTGTGGTATCCTTTCCTTGAGGTGATTTATCATAAAAGACATAAGTGCCCCCTCGTGATGACAATATGGTCAAGGAGGAACAGTGTTCTTTTATCAAAATCGGACACTACTTATTTCGCTGGAAACGTTGGACAATAATTCAAGCAGCGTAAGGCAAGTAAGGGTATTACTTCCCAGATGACATGCTTTTAGGATGACAAAGTTCGACATACTAGCAAAGGACACTTCAATGAGTCTTAAAAGAAACTACTAATTCCGAAGGCATATCACCTTATCAAAGTTATAGTAATCACACTATAATAGCTGTTTTAACGATGGCGTATGGGGCATCAGAACGTCCATAGAGCAACAGTAGGAACAACCCCATTTCGAGACAGCCCAAACACTCTAGCTCCAGGAAGAACACTATGATTAAGGCTGCTTTCACAGAGCATTCGTGTTTTCAAAATAAATCCGTGAACCTTACAAGATAACTTCTATTTTAACAGAAAACCATGAACATTATAAGCAACACCTATCTGAACAGACAACCCCTTCATGTCGCAGGCAATCCATGAGCTTCACAAACAAAACTTAGCTCGATATCCTACTCCTCAACGTTGCAGATAATCCATGAACGTCACAGAGAACTCAGCTCGTGTATGTACTTCAAAGACCCTGTTCACTTCCGCAGACTGAGACATTATTCAACAATATGAAAGACAATTGTCTGTTTTATCAACTCTGCTTCCATTACACTACAGGACTTGTTTTACGACATTCATATTTATCTCTTTCTATTTTAATCTTTACAATATATATTTTACATTAAGTTTTCATATTTTACCCCATTGTACCATCTTAATTCTCTAAGCCTAACCTGCTGTTGATTTGATAAGATATACGATGTTTTATATTATTTCAATTTCGATGCCTCTAAAGGGTTGTCCCATTAAGTGACCATTTTTGTCGAAACCAAACGAGCAATCACACTTCATCATCAAGTCTTTTCTCCACTTGTTAACAACCCTTTCTCCGTATACGATTCACAAAAGGTGCCTTATCGATAGTACCGATTGCATTGCCATTAGTGGTGTAATGTTTCTCCTTACGATATAAATAACTCGGAATTTAAACGACACTCAAATACAGGAAGGGGGACCAGTAAGAGAGAGAAAAAACGGAGAAAGATAACATTTTATTATCATATGAAATACTGGTCCGGTTGAAGACGGATATATCAGTAATAAAGCTTGTGTCAGCGGTATTGAAACAACAGGTTGTATTAACTTGCAGAACCAGACAGTGTAAACTGTACACTACATAATTCTTTATCTATCGTATTCATTTTATATAAGACCTTTATTCTAGTCATTCTAGCGTCAAAAGCATATGTTAGAGTACATAAGCACTGAAGGTCTATGTTATCCGTATGCTCATCCTAATATATCTTAATGTGTTAGCTAAGATATATATACTGCCAATCACCCTTTAATTCATGAGAGATATCCGGTACAAGTTAGTGGAAGGAGTCGATCGCGCATTCCACTATATCGAGAATATTTTCAAGAATCACTCAAACAATAATTTTAAATAAACTATATTAAATGTTATTTGTGACTTGTTCATTTTTACGCTAGGAACCACGTGGAACCCTAGGCTAGAACCGGGGTTGACTTATACGATGACTGAGGTCACTCCTCATACACACGTGCATGTAAAACAGTTCCAACTGCGATCAAATCGAAATCATTATTTGAATGATGATCGCGAAGATACCTTTCCGCTAAAATGAAATCTAGCGCAGAATATTAAAACAGAGATATACACATTGATTTCTGAAAAAGAAAACATAACAACACGATGCTCGAATAAAGATGATGAAGTAGAATTATGCAAGAATGTATTTGTGTTAACAATTCAATTACCTTACAACTACCTATGGTTTGTGAAGAGAAAGTACACTTATGTATACAACTATTCCGTTCATCTTTAATCTTATGGTTAAAGCTGGTTATTTCTTGATAATGAATCAGCTGTTTTCTAATCATTTGGTTTGTAGCTTTCTTAGATAACGTGAAACATACGATTTGTCTTACTGCGTGCTGCCTACGATGAACATTTTATATAACCAATGGATGTTCTGAGGGAGTATCAGAGAGGAACGGTCGCTCTATATGGCTTTTGACAATTTATTTTGATGTTAATTTCTCCTCTTATATACATATTTTATAACGCTATTATTAAAAGTTAAGAGCCTTTATTATCTACACAAGCCTGCGTTAGTATTTACCTTAACACAATAGCTAGACAGCTAGATAAACATTAGGTATACGTCGGGCGATATGTACTTGCTTATGAGGGTTCCTCATTTCTATTTATAGTCCCGTGTATTAGATTTAGCAGGCGGTGTTGTAAGTAACCCATCCTCATTTAAACTCAGTAGCACCGATACCAATTAATGACCTATTGTTGATGTGTTAAATAGTCTGATGTGGGTATGGTCACAGGTTCATAATCTAGGATGCTGGCTAGGAGTGATGCAAGTAGTTTCACCTATTGGCATTTGTCAATGTAAAAGTAATTCATACTCAGTATTGCATGTTTATTCTATTATGTATTCTATGACAATAAATCATGGTAATTGAACACCATTCAAGAAGGTTATATATTTTCGACATTATCTTTTCTGTATCAATGGATTCCTGGTATTTTCATAAGTATATTAAATCAACAGAAGAGTACTGGTGTTTTCTTACACAAACTGAGTGGGGATGCATAACATGACGGTTGTATATAATTCTAGCCTACGAACAAATACAAAGTGTGTGTTAATTTTTTAAAGGTGTTTGTGCATTGACGATGTATTTATTGACTAATTAAACAGCTAATTAAGTGTTCTCATTTAAAGGTTTCTTAGATGACACACACCCTGTAATCCAGGGCCATAAATAATTCCTATCCAAGCGTTAACTGTCACACATTTAATGATCATGGCGATATTTTGTTATTTTGTAAAGCTATAAATAGTCAATTTGATGGTTTTATCTATAGATAGTTTCAGATTAGTTTGTTAAAATAACGATAAGGTTTACGTGTTATTCAAACAACACCGTCGAGATATTGTTTTAATTTCCAACTATTAGATTAACTCTACACAATGCTAATCTCCGGTATAAATGTTCAATAGTGTCACTGTGTGATATGTGTGTGTGCATTCATCAAACGCTGTCAAAACAAGTGCCGGCTACAACAGTAGTGATATATATACATGGCTACAACACATTCCTCGTGTGGCTTCGCCGACGAGTTTTTGTGAATGAGTGTAACGTCATAGCCAATGAATACACAGAAGACGTATACGCCTAAGTTAGGTATGGCTTTACGTGTAACATAAACAGAAGCACATGGACGTGAAGGTTCTCATTCACTGTTCATGGGCGGGGCTTCCAGGCATCTGATGCCGTGACAGTTCAGGCGTACACACCCCCTTATATATATAATCATTGGAGTTCACTCAGCACTGTAATACATATACGCTGGAGTTGTAATTCGGAGTTTGCGATCTAGTTTTTGGCTTTTCACAAGCTATTTATTATGAACAGAAGACAACTATACAAAGTGGGAATTAACAGGTACTGCCGCAGATTACTGAAGACATCTAAACCTTGTGTAAGGAGAAAGATACTAACAGAATTTTGTTGTGACACGCTATGATATTATATGTTGTAAGTAGAACCGTGGTTTTAACGGTCCTGCTCGTAGCATTACATTTAACAATTGTTGACTGCAAACCAGCATTGTCAGCTTCACAACAGGTATCCGAAGCTGAGAAAGAAATAGACATATCAAACCTTCGGATCGAAGCCTTTAAACAAAGTATATTGGAACAAATAGGGGATTCCTTGCCATCAAATGTTTCAAATGTTACGCATAGTATAGAAACCAAACGGCAAAAAATACGTGAATTCAGGGATTATCTCCGAAGTAAAAACGATATGCAGCACATACCTGACAAAGAAGAAATGGAGTCAGAGTCGAAGCGAGTACGGCATACTTATAAAGGTAAGGTAGCATTTCACTATCATTTTGTACTTTCACTTTCTACTTAATTAGTATGTGAGCTTCTGATAGGTACAACAGATAGAGTAATATTTTATTGTATGGACTGGAGTATTGGTAAATATACAAAATACTTTATCCTTCAGCGTTGCTCCCTACGAGTTCGATTTCTTACGTATACTTATTAGGTTATAAAAAGTATGGTACTGTTGACATATTCAACCGATTTAGTGCTGTTTACTGTGCAAGTATAAATTGATGTTCGGCTTGAAGCCTCAACACGGGATGATGTGGCAATAAAACGAAGAAGTACTCAAACAAGAGTTCATGATTCTTGACAGCCATAACAATAGTCTGAGAGGAGAAATTATATAGACATAACATGATGAAAGCATTCTATATTCAATTCAACAGAGGTGATTATGATGAAAATACATCATAACGAGATAGTGTAACAGATACTATCTCTAGCCAAGTGAGGTGGCAGGATATGCACCAGTACGGATCAATGCCTAGGGGATCTCATTCAGTTATATTTATTACAAAATCTTTGCTTAATCGGCATTATTGATTCAGTCTTAGCCGAGGAGCAAGTATCTTTCCTAACACTTGGTTCAGTCACGTAGATCTGGAGGCACCTCACCTATGTTTTACTACATTAGTTCCTGCTTTCAAATCACATCAATTAATCGTCTTGTTATAAACTTGTTTAAATGTATTAAAGTTTTATCAAGAGGTTTAACGTATGCTAAAGACATCCCGGATACCGCATTACTTGTCTTCTATAAAAGCATTGCCATTACATAACATTGTCAACACAAGTGCACACGAATCTCAGTGAAAACGCTATCCTTAGTCTCAACCGCCGACCTACACAGGTGTAAGAATGTCATTTTGCACCTGTCGTATACCGTGCAGACGCTATATTTCGTTAATCTGAACACATATGTAAATTTTCGAACAAATTTGCAGCGCAGGCGTAACTTATAGCATTATATCTGTATCTTTATGTATTATGGAGGCAATATGACTGGACGTATATTGGAAAGTCAATCATTATTAATAAGGATTTATTAGTGGTTGAAGTATTTCAAACATTTGTGATATGCGCATGACGTCGCTTATCGCTCCAGAATGTCATATAGGTGTAGATAATACGGCCTAGCCTTCATTTGTAAATGCATGCCTGCGTTTAAAGTGAATTTTAATCGCTAGTTACCTGGCAAGACTTTATACACAAATATGAACGTAGAATACTGAGTGAATTCGAGCATATCCATTCCACGCGCGAAAACCTTGTCAACACGTGGACCCGCCACAAAACCACTTTAATCTCCATATATATACATATATTTAACTTTGACTTATCATTTTATATTAATAGGACGGGATGCCATCGAAAAGCGAGTGGTCTTATGGATCTAATCTCTTTTTAAATGAATCTCAGTACAGTCGCTTAAGTTCACTTTCCATTAATCAGTCGTGCGTGGTAAGTCGTCCGTCCGGCGTACAATCTCGGGAATAACTATGGATAATCCCATCTGTTTATTTCCTAATAAAATCTAGGAAGCATTCCAGAGGCAGGTGTCCCGTCATATTGATACATAATGCTAAATGAATTTAAACACATTGCATTAGTTCATTGGCTGTTGTATTAGCAATATGACAAAAACGATAGGCAACCATTAAAGTTATAAAATATAGCTTTTAATAGTAAAACATGTTAAAAGGTTCATGGTAAAGAATTTCACCGGGTATTCTGTTCGATTGACTCACGACATTGTTGTTCAATGGATAATGGGCTCACCAACTCTCCATTTTAGATCACTATCACGAATGCCGACTATGAACGTGTGTCAGCCACTTTCATTGGAATCTCATTCATAAAACATTTTCAAAAACATACGTTTGCAGGTCTACATTGTATTGACAATGTTATAAGAGTAATAATAAAAAGAAATATTAGAAACATTTGTCAAATAAAGCGTAGCCTTGAACAATTATCAAACTAGAACGTCAACCTCTCGATATATATATTCGCACCCAACAGACATTGTTTTAATTTTAAGTGATTAAAATGCCACTCTTCAAAGCAGAATTAAGTTAAAATGATACTGGAAAAATATATTTGATTTGATATTCAAATAAATATTTTCTGTAATGTTTGTGTAATATCAGCGATTTCGCCCAGTGTACGTGACCTGTGTGTGGAGTGGTTCCTACTGATATTCTTAAAGGTTCTTTAATTCTCTCTACCTTCACCTGAGCTAACAGTGAAAACATATTAACAGGTTTTAGGTCTATCGATCATTGATGTGTTGTAAACATTGAATATACCTCAGCTATAAATAGGACGTTTTATACAAACACGGGTAATTGAAATAACGGCTAAATACCGACCGCTTAAGAAAGTTAGACGGAAAACGCTTTCCTCCGGTTGCTAGATGCAAACAGAAAACAAAAAACGGATATTTAAGGTTAAATAAATCATCACATTTATAATATTGGTCAGCGCATGCGGTTTTCTCAGTTGTTTTATAGTGATACAGAGAGCGAGCATAGGAACAGTGTTGTCAGACAAAAAACCTATAATACTTTAACAACGGACGTGTTTTTGTGCTACAGTAACCTATCCAATTATGTTAATGGTTTACCTAGGTGTCAAACCTCGGTCCTATAAAGGGATAGAAATCAGATTCTAAGGAGGGACATACATCTGTGTACAGTTCACCATTCACAAGTTATCATTTATTATATGTCTTGTTTACATTTATCCGCTTTTCTATGTATGCGTATATATTTATATTAATACATAAATTACATGAGTGTAAAATGCTTACTTCGTGCGGATCACAGAAACAGTTGTAACTAGGGACAGAGATTATGGGAATATATTTTGTCTGTTGATAGACACATATATAGGCTCTTAATCTTATCATTCAATGGCCGAGATGAGATCAGTAGAACGTATCTAGGTCTAAATTTTAGCAGGATTGTGGTGGAATGCTATAGAAATACTTAGTCGATATGCGTCTTCAATCAAATTGATAAGCAAGCTGAAATAGGCCCTATTTAAGGTAAAAAATAATTTATCTATATTAAAAAAGAAGATCTCAATTATTTTATAAAAGGGATATAGTCAACGTTGTGATATAAACAAGAATATTATGACATTAAATATCAATGAATATAAAATCAAATTTAAATGCATAAAAACAAATTTATTAGTGTATTATGCATGTATTATGTTAATTCTTTGACTAGGATATAGGTTAACGATGTCCCTAAGAAATAAAGATCACCTTATAGATATGAAATTATTCATATCATCTTCTTTAACTTCCTATGTAGAGATCTTTGCATCCGGCTATAGGGGAATAGTGATATTGATAAAGAAATTGAGATTTTATCGCAGGTAATTCTGCCGTGAATAAAGACTCAACGAGCCATACATTATTTTTATCATAACTGTACCGACTTCTGGTTGGATATGCAGTCTTTTATATTTTGCTCATTAGGTACTACTATGTAATTGCTTAGTATCTGTCAAC
This sequence comes from Crassadoma gigantea, assembly GCA_032360845.1. Taxonomy (NCBI): domain Eukaryota; kingdom Metazoa; phylum Mollusca; class Bivalvia; order Pectinida; family Pectinidae; genus Crassadoma; species Crassadoma gigantea. Next base: position 9,782 of record JAULCA010239923.1, read on the forward strand.
ATAAAGCTTAACATTGTATACATTTTCATCAAACAAAACAACACCTTTATGTTTTGATAACGATGATAGCTGTGGAGAAGAGATTATCGGTGTATCGACAGCTTCATACAGTGTTATTTGATTATTTAAGCATCAAACTAATATCACTATCACTATTGTGTTACAGGTGACTACAAACAGGACAGATCAAATCCAGCTGACCTGGGAGGACCTATTTTGTTCTATGATATTAAGGAAACGCTCTCGAACGACATATACAGGGAACTGGTTGTATTTTCTGCAACTTTACAGTTATTTAAAAAACAAACAAATGCTTCTGCATCCAATAAAACACAACAGTCATTAATGGATATCAAAGTGTTTAACGTAGAGCGGAACGAGGACCTTAATTTAGTGAAAGGAAAACAAATTTCCTCAAAGACAATTGACGTTTCCATTTCTGGGTGGGAGGCTTTGGACATATCAGAAGTGGCACAGGGCTGGATAGATAATCCACAGTCAAACCACGGGTTATTGCTATCTTCAGACACCCACAACATCACACAAATCATCTCTTTAGCCGAGGATAAGTTAATGCTGAAACGGTTACATAAACAATATGACGAAGGTAAAGATGTACATTTACCGAAACCTTCATTAGACTCTTTCACCCCACTACTGAAGCTAGATGCAGAGGAACGACCGATTCTCAAACGCGTCAAACGGCAGGCTGGCCGCCGTGATTGTACACGGGGTGATGGAGAGGACAGATGCTGTCGGTTTAGGACTCAAATCAATTTTCGCGACATCGGTTGGGATTGGGTAATAGCTCCAACAGATTATGAAGCTTTTCACTGCGAAGGAACTTGTCCGGACCGATTTAAAATGGCAAACACTTTTACAGGGATCAAATCAACTCTTCATAAAATGGACCCTTCCCGTTTCTCGGCACCATGTTGCATACCATCGTCATTCAAACCCTTGACAATCCTCCACGAAGACGCGTACAACAATTTAGTATTTACAGACTTTGCCGATATGATTGTTCAAGACTGCAAATGTGCTTGAAAAGATTGTTACCATGACAACCCTTCTCGTCAACTCATCACGAGGAGAGACTGCATTATTTCATTTTATTTCTTATTTCGTCGCTGTGATATGTCGAATGATAGCATTGTTTTATGCGAAATTCAATATAAATCCTTGTATTTCGGATAGTCCCGTTAAGTTCTAAATACATGAAGGAGTTATCATTACTGAAGACAATAGTCAATGTTCGACACAGTATTTTTATAAAATTATGAAGAGACTATTGAATTCATGATATGGATGTAAATGTAATTAAATAGATGAGAGAATGTCAGGTTATTATAACAGATTGGAGTGCTTTGGAAACTGGAGAGTAATGTTATGAATGAGGTAACTATACCCATGAACGTTAAGGTAACTGTGTATCAGGTCTCAGAAACTTTGAAAGCACCAGTAAAATATTTAGACCTGAAGGTGAACTTAGGTAGTGTATGCTTTTACAAATTTTCGTTTTATTATAACTGTGTGTGAAAGATGTCTGTGTACTTGTGCATGTGAAAGGCCATTTACTTTCAACCAATACTCGAAGTGGCTAGTTGGGACCAATTATTGTTTATTGTTGGTTTGTATATAACTTGCTTAATTTATTTATGAATTACTGTGATTTAAATCATACTGTTATATGAATATGTATCCCTCAGTCATTGTGAAGATATCATCTTCATGCCCAAGGTAAGATTTGTCTCACAAAGCCTACTTTGTCAAGCAATTTGGATGGGAAATGCTTTTTACCAGTTATACCGATCTTGCATTTAATTATATTTCTGCCAAATTTCATAATTTATGTTCAGCACAGTTATTTTTAACAATGTGTTGTCTCAACAGACAACGATTTGATAAAGAGAAAACAAATTGTCAGTTTTTAATTCGGACTTTTGTTAACCGAACATCTCTAAAACCATTGACATCTATTTTGTTTAACATTCTACAGCAAATTACACGATTTTAACACAATGACTACATTGTGATATGTTATGTTTTTGCAGAGGTAATATTTATTCAAAAAGCTTTGATGTCATATGTAATATAAGGTATCGATATTTTTACAATCGAATTTACGGGACTGCCAATATGGAAAACGTATCTTATCTTACCTTAAATCGGACAAATAAACCCATTAGTCTCATAAACAATGCAACATGACTAAATATACGTTTATATAATCCGATACCTGTATGTAACAGAATATAAACAGGGTTTAAATTTACACATTTCTATATCAACTGGAGCTGTATCATACGAAAACCTGATCGTCCCGAATGAAAACATTGGTCCCGATAGTGTTCGGTGTAGGTTCATTGTGCTATTGTTTGTGGTAGTTTGTCAGGCGCGGGTATACGTAAATGCAATAGATTTTAATTTATGTCACAAGTATCTAGCCAATGTAACTGTTGTTGTCTTCAAACAATAGTTTGTATTTAATGCATATATTGATACCATATATTTTTGGAACTCTGTGTTTGTGATACGTAGATATCAATAAGAAATTGCTATAATGGACAAAACAAAAATTCCTTATCGGATTTTTCGACAGTCTCATTGTTAAGAATGAGCATAATTATCTATGATTATAAAACATTTCTGTAAAGGAACCATTGTTGATTTCGTTGCCATTCTTGTTGTTGTAAGCACTGTTCTATGAACGCTGACTATGGAAAAGGACCCAAGGATTTTGAAACTTTTTGTTAATGCCAAATCACAGTGTTATCGTAGATACTGTTTGAGTACCTACAATGTTGTTGTTAAATGTCACATTCAAAGAAACTTTTGAAATCCTTGGCCAGAATATGTCCTTCTTTGTTATTATTAAAACTGTTTAACGCATACAGTGTTTTGTGATTTGTTGAACTTGTTTTTAAAAAAAGGTACGCCATTCACCTTCATTGTCATATGAACACAATCGTTATTGTATGAAGGAATCACCTTTATCCTACAAACATTTATTCAAAAGTTAACAGTCTTCTTTAGCTAAATGTTTAAACAGATTCGCAAAACGATAACAAAGGGTAAGGTTCGTCACTTTCTATAAGACTATATTGGTTCGGATGTTGAACATCATCTTACCGGATATCGTTAACATGTATCCTCTGAGCAAGATCCCCGGTACATCATCACATACTGAGCGATGCAAGATGTATGAGTATTACTTTTAAAAGAGGATTTAAAAGTCCCTCTTGCTTACAACGATTTAAAGACGACACGTGAAATATGGGTATGTTTTGTACAAAATAAAAAGGGATTCTTGTACACAAGTTCATTTATTTAGTTACAAAAGGTCGGACTGTTTGGTATTGAACCAATCAAAGTAAATGACTGAACGATAAAATATGAAATTAAATATAATTGGCCGAACGATAAAATAAGCAATCCAATTTAATTGGCTGAACGATAAAACATGTAATCTAATGCAATAAGCTGTATAATAAAATATGGAATTCACTGTAATTAACTGTATCATAAAATATGGAGTTCACTGGAATTGACTGTATCATAAAATGTGGAGTTCACTGTTACTGGCTGTAGCATAAGATATGAATTTCACTATAATTGGCTGAAAAAATATGGTGTCACTCTAATTGGATGCATCATAAAATATGGAGTTCACGGTACTTGACTGTATAATATAATAGGGAATTCGCTGTAATTGGCTGTATCATAAAATATGGAATTCACTGTAATTGGCTGTATCATAACATATACAATTCACTGTAATTGGCTGTATCATAAAATATTGAGTTCACTG
>JAULCA010240034.1:873-11061 GCA_032360845.1 Crassadoma gigantea
GACCACACTAGATGCACGTGTACATACAAGATCACACTAGATGCACGTGTACATACAAGATCACACTAGATGCACGTTTACTTACAAGATAACACTAGATGCATGTCAGCCTATGAAATCCCCTACAGCACTTCGTGATCCTTCAATGGCTTCACTTTGTCACGTCCTCTTGTAGAGAGAGACATTGTTTTTTAAGTTTCTAATTTAAAAGGCAAAACTAGAAACGTATAAAACCTGGAAGTCATGATCTTGACAGATCTTGTTGCTGTTAGATTCAGAGTAATGATGGAACTACTCGGGAAATTATCAAAAATGGCAAAACGGAGATCGTTCAAATTCATAAACACACCATACCAAGGCCATGATAATTCATAGTCGATAATAGCAATTTAAGATCACTTACTGAAATTTAAGTTATACACTAACAGCAAGCAAATGTCTAGTTTGATTACATTTGGGAAAAACTAGGAATAAGAATCCGTAGGGAACAGATGGGACCAAAAAGGACAAGAATCGAGTTGACGAAGGTAGGCGGTTGATAGGAATGTGCTAGACACTATGTAGCTCTCACGACCTACCAATCTTCTTCGCTAGAAACACTGATTTGGTCATTCTATGACAGAAGGCGACTGAGTAGTGAAATGTAATGAAGAACAAATTAAGGCAGTAAAGTTTCAGATCGCTGCATTTTTATTACAATTTTGTGACAGGGGGTACATTTGAAATACAAGGGGTGACGTTTCATGTAACGGAAACAGTTAAAAAGTTCGCATATCAAAGTGTATCACAATAAAATATAGATATGTTTTGGTAAATTTGAAAATCAAGTTTGTTAAACGCAGAAATCGATCGACAGAAGCGTTGCAAAACAGACTGCCATATAGCCCAGGTATCTAATTGTAACCATGATCGCTCCCCAGGTGTTTGTATGACTCTCTATGCGTGATTGGCAATTATGTTCGGTGTCAAGGATGCCAGGAAGCGAGTAAGCCTACCATGGTAATATGGCACAATTAACTGTAAACATTCGGTTTGAGAATACGGGTGCCCACATGCCAGCCCTTAAGATCCCATAGAAAAGGCCATGTGTCGTTTTCCGGGGTCAAATGTCGCCCTGCCGACTAGACTACAAAAATCCGTTCAAGTGACGTCATATCACAAAGGAAGTCAATAAATGAAATTCTGATAAAATAGCAAATACGTATATCACGATAGACATCGCAGAGCTTAATATAAATCATCATAATGAGGACACATTGATTCATTCATATTTACGTTTTATTTTGAAAAATCTCCTTCATTATAGATGACTTTCACTTTAATTCAAAGCCTCTCAATGTGACAGAACTGCCCATTGTGTGTAAAAGAACCTTCCATTTGGGTGTAACAGAACAGATCATCAAACAACTAACCTATCGAACTCCATCAGCCTTCTCGCACACTTCCCGTGGATTTGGCAAAAATTTCCCTTCTAATAGGACATTCAAGAAATCTCTCGTATTGACAGAACGGTGTTTGACAAAATCGTCCACTTGTCTGTGACATAACGCTCCCATTTTCACAGCAACTTCTGGTTGAAACTCCCCAAAACAACTGTCCATCACAAGTGTGACTTTGTTGTACTTTGTTGAACTGGATTTTTGCTCGGATACATTGGCAGACCTGTGAAGGAACAATCATAGTGAACTCTCCTTCACGGCGTCAGGATGGTTAGACCGTTCTACAAGGAAAGTACTTCCGACATAAAATCAATGGGGTCTGCTGTGGTGGTTTTCGGAGGGTTATTCAGTACTGGGCTGAGTAGTATATGTATACAAGGACCCTTCATGACTAATTAGACTGACATGTACTTACAATATCAACTTATTTTCACAGCTAAGAAAAGCAGACGTCCCTGGCGATGTTCAACCCTTGACAGAATTGAATTGATTAATAACTGACTGGAATTGACAGTAAACATTGTCACAAGTCCCACATAAAGTGCCGGATACAATAACCTTTCAAAAACACATTGTTTTGTTTCCGGCGTCTAATTGTGATACCACTGTCTTTACTTTTGTTTGGTATCTTATAGTGTTCCTGCCATGGTCTATTAATTAGAAACACGGGTATTACATTAACTCTGCTTGTCAATTTCCTCCAAAATGTAGGGTTCGTGGTTTTAATTGAATAAGAATACGCAATCTTATCTAATGTGACGTCATACTCAACGGAAAATCGACCAGGTCAATCAGAGCGTCGAGAAAATGATACAAAGATTAAGATAAGAAGTCACATAACACAACGGACAGCACAATGATAGGTGATGTTATCTTTATACATTAAATCAAAAATGCTAGCCTGGTACCACACATTGATTGCAATTCAACATAGATAAACCCTCAAGATAAAATAAGAAAATACACTATATACTTAAATAAAGTTGGTGTAGCGGAAATGGGGCACTGGCTTCTTTTCTGGCTAATATATATATATATACTTCCGCTCAAAACTATTACCCCAATCAGACGTTAAGAAATATGAAAAGATGCCATTCAATGTGAATCGTCCTGTATCCGATCCCTTTCACATGTATATGGTGCATCTAATAAAATATATTGATATGAAACATAGCTGCTAGAAATATAGTTATATGGTGTATAAAAAAATTACCAAAGCCCCATTCAGTAAAGTTCAATGACGTTACAAGTAAATAACAAAGAGAAAACACAACCCAATATTTCTGTGAATAGCCTTTAGACCAGGCCGTTATCCTTTGAGAAGCAGGCCAAGGTGTGGTGGCTATTACAAAGATTCCCTTCACTGCCCACCAATACGTTTTAGAACTTATGATGTTCACGAATGGGATTTACTGATTATAACTAAGGTATGGACATGTCGCAGTGGACTGGAAAAAAAGGAGCGGTTCTGTGCTAACGAACCGATTGGGATGGCTCTAGTCGCTCTTAGCTTCGTTAGGTTATAACTAATATCGCCCATTTTATTTTGCAAACTTAGAGTACCACAACATGTTGTGAACGATGGATATGCCATATTAATACCTCTATACACTATTTTCGTCGTGTTTAAAATCTAGCGATAACGTTAGCGATAATGTACCTTAACTGAACAAGCTGTAGTCTGACCTTTAAAGAACATAATAGGATAATGAAGAAACGCTACACCTAATCACCCTAAAGTGATATCGACTGTCATTCTTTAGGTTACAATAAAACATCAGGAGATCGATAATTCATACGTAAGGACGGAACGTTGATGGGTCATCCCAGTCCTACAGATCATCACTGTATTTGTAAAAGCAGCTGATAAAAAGACATTTAGCGCAGCAATGAATTAATACGCCTGATTTCCATATGTCATTCGATAACATACCACCGTTTTCATTGTTGTGTGGCCGATACTGCACAAACGTCTCAATATTTAAGTGCATTATAAAAGTGCGTTGGCAACTAGAACATCGGGCGTTAGATGAAAAACTTAAACACATATTGTTTATTGGCAAAACATGGTATTTTACCAGATATAAGCAAACAAACAAACAAACATGTTTATTTGCCAACAAAACCTATAGAACGTTCAAATAACAGAAGAAAAAATCTCAAATAAAAAGGTTAATGCCATTATAATAGAAAATGTTCTCCGTCGTTTGAGAGTATTTGCTGGAATGGTATACCTCTTCTACGTATCCTTTACTAGTTTAATTACCTGTGTCACTATTGTGCTTATACATCATATGGATAGGTGGATAGCCGTATTATAAGCCAATATCCTGACACTACTACCTAGATGCACCTTCCTCAGTACTGGTCGAAGTTGGCTGAGGTCAGTGGCTGAGGTAATGACCGATACACCCTGTATTACACATGTTTTACACCGCGTCTTTGTACGCAAGCCCTACCGCCGACCAGATTACCCTGATGGATGAGATTCTCAATGAACGCACGCTGACGATTCAAGGATATAATTGAAATGTCCTAAGAACCCTGCCGGACGGTAGAGTGCACGGACGTAGGTAGCGTACCCTACTCCCAACAGGTATATCTAAAAGTACACACTTATATTATTATATTCAACTCTACTTCAGCTAGGGTTAAAGATAACAATATCGTAAAGGAGCGGTGCTTGCTGATGCAAATGTTTCTTATGGATGAAAGAGAGAACAATTCGAGCCAGCTGTTCATTGAATCATTCTGTCGGATTACCGTACAGGATACTCTTACTTAAGGTGAATGTTCTATGCACAATTAAAGAAATGATGGCCCCTATTAGTGTGTTCAACTGATAGAGACTAGATTATTTGTTTGTTGGTCTTTAACATAGACTTTGATAGTCACCATGCATGCGTTTTATGACTAAGTGTGTCTCATTAAAGTAAAAAAGATACAAACATCGATATAATTAAGTTTCCCGACTATTATTTTGTTTTTGTTTTGTTTTTTTATTCACCAGCATGTTATTAATATATTGTTTCCTCTCGTAGGAGGCCTTCAATACGCCCCACTCTCTTTCATGGCTTCCGTACTCCATTTCGCTTTCATACACTATCGATTTGTAACGTATTTTTTAAATAATTCACAAGTATTTGTTGTTCATTTCATAACATGCCTGCACCATCACTCGCTATATAAAGTCCTATATAGCACTAACGTTAGGTGGCTTAGATCGGATACAAAAACATAAGAATCATAACCTAATATACTTTTATGACAATTTGATTGTATACATAAAACATCAGTTTCAATATTCTAAACATCATTTCACTCCCCCTTCATTCATTTGTTAACTCTTGTACGACTTTCCCATTCATTCATGTTGCGCAATCTCAAAAAGAGAGGCAATTACCGTGTTACTTCCGGGAGTACAGCCCCCAACTAACACACGTGGAAAGAAAATGTGGACGTGTCTTCAGCGTGAAATTTCTTCAAAGTAGATCTAGTCCGTAGTAGAAGTAAGTACATTGTTCTCAAATATATGTACTAATGATGTCACACTAGCTACATATTCATGTGATATATTTACTATTTCATTAGTATTCATAATAGCAGGCCTTCCGGCTTTGTTTTCTAAGTCTTATTTATATAAAAAATGAACGAACCTATATGATATCATATGTATAAGGATTAAAGATACTATGTGTTAGGTGTTTCTATATTCAAATTATAAATGCTCTCTCGAACTACTTGTACCGGGTCAGAGGTCAAAACTTGTACATGTATTTGTTCAGATATGCTATATATAGATTATTTTGGTGGCCATGTTATTATTTATACTTACTGCTTTAATTTTATTGTAAACTATTATTTTGTTGTACAGATTCCAACAAATATCAATATGCTGAAGTCTCCCGACTAACAGAAGTGTTAAGATATCAATATGATGAAGTCTCCCGGCTAACAGAAATATTCAGATATCAATATGATGAAGTCTCCCGGCTAACATAAGTATTAAGATATCAATATGATGAAGTCTCCCGACTAACAGAAGTATTAAGATATCAATATGATGAAGTCTCCCGGCTAACAGAAATATTTAGATATCAATATGATGAAGTCTTCCGACTCACAAATGTGTTTAGATATCATCTGACTAACGGGGTCGATGTACAGTAGTTGTTAAGACCTTAGGCTTTATATATATGCTGATGATTATTTTTCTACCGCCTTTTTTCTGTTTGTTCCTTTTTCCTATTAAAGATTTTGACTGTTTACTTTACCCAACGAACAGGTCATTGAGCAATAAATCAATTACAATGTGCGTATATTTCCCCCGTTTATTTTTTTGGAACTGTTAGGTAATTCTGTTCCATGGTCAATTAATATGCCAGAAATAGTTTTCCGGATTCCCCCTTACTTGTAAGGTAGAAAATAAGTAATTGGTTTCATGACTGTTTAGGGAATAACATTGATACATACTAGGTAGGACACGGAGAACAGTTTTTCTTTGCCTAGCGGCCTTAAGGGAAATAGTATATGGTGGTCAAAGTACAAGCAATTTCCTTATAGTTCACGATCTGGATATATCATCTAAAGATAGTTATAAAGCTGTAAAGTAACTGGCAATATCCGAACTCAAAGTTGGTACGATAAGGCAACTATACAAATTGAGGATGTCATAACAATGAGACATCATAAACGACAAACACAAATAAAAAACACGATAAATTGATTTACTCCCGAAGAGAGGCACATTGAATAAAGCCTTCCGTCACCACATGCGACTCTGATAATGATACATTATGTCACCACATGTGACTCTGATTATGATGTCTTCCGCAACCACATGTGGCGCGGATTATGATGTCTTCCGGCACCATATGTAACTCTGATTATGATGTCTTCCGCAACCACATGTGACTCTGATAATGATATCTTCCGTCACAACATGTGGCGCCGATTATGATGTCTTCCGGCACCACATGTCGGACCAATCAGGATGCAGGATATTATGCAGGTCATATGCAATAAAAGGCACATGTTTACGTCCTCAACCAGGACAGACTATGGAATGTAAGCGTTGAATGTATGCGTTGAAAAATGGTATGTGGAATCCACTCAGGTACAATAAACGCGGATGAGAAGTTTAATTGTCAACAACTCACATCTATCAACAAAATAGACACTAAGAACAGGCTCTGGAGATGAGTGATTCAGCAAAATGTTTACTCAATCAAAACACTTTGCTTGATATTTAGAACAGTATTTGCGGTGTTTAGTGTCACAAACATTTAAGCAATTGTAAAGAAAAGTGTTTCATTTATGGAAAATAATGGACAATAATTTCATGCAAGTTTTATATTTAGCCGTGAAATGTTTCTATTTTTAGTTGTTAATGGTTGGCGTATTGATGTTTATTCTAGGTCGGTTGAAGAGTAACAGTTTAACTAAATAAATAATGAGACAGATATAAGCGCCTCACTGCTGACGTAGCATTAAATCCCTAACACCCACAAAGTATCGAGTAGAAAACAGTTATATGCTACTTAGCTTGGAATAAATATCTTAAAAGAAGACAAAGAAGAAAGAGTTATGCAAAATTTCGCAGACCTGTAAAGCACTATAACATATACAGTGAATTTGAAACACATTTGACATACGGAAGGTCATGCATTACTTGTGCCGTGCAAAGTTCTGTGTTATTGCCAAACTGCATGGCGGCCTATAACACTTGAGCAGAAAATTATAACGAGGTATAAGTATTCAAGGGCCCATAATGTAGACCACATTTGACTTGGGGCGTAACCATGTTCATAATGCACTGTTAAACAATGTGTAAGTTCCTTCACGTGGCTATTTGCTTTAAGATGCCGTGAAACACACGTGTATTCGAAAGATTAACCTTCGTGTTCCGAGAATAATAAGATCAAAATCGGCCTAATATAAAGACCGGTTTCAAATCGCTTTACGTTGAGCATCTATGAAATAAAAGTGCAAAGGCCTGATACCTACTGATGCAGATTTGGGTTAGTATTGAAGTATCCCAGATCACTCCCAGTTCGTGAAGGTTGGCACGGCAGTCATTGGGTTACACCCCACCAAACCAGGAGAGCATTGCTGGGGCAAAGAGATCAGCCCACTTTCAATTATCCCTTACCTTTATTTACTGAGCAAAAATTAACTTAATTTGCTTGGTACGGTTATTTCTACGGAGTGTGTGGTGGAAATAGATGAAATCATTTTAGCATTTTATTTTATGAAAGGAAAGCAAGATATAGCAACTGTACATCAATGCATAATTCATAATAATCATATATCTTTAAAATGATTCATTCTAAAGCATGTATGCATTATGATGGCTGGTTGCTGGAATTTGGCAGGAAGGTCAAGGTCATTCGAAATAGAATGTGTCTTTTTATTTATAAAAGCATTCCTCGAATACATCTATATGAAACATATATAAATCAAAAGTAAAATTTGTCGACTAGGAAAAGCTGGAACCCCACCCATCAATGAGCCACGAGCTGGTTGTACAGGCCTCATGCCCTGTACTTCAGTAATGCACGTGCTAGCGCCAAAGATGTCTGATATTATCTAGGAACTAGTTTAGACATTTATTAAGACAGTGTTAGAAATGTGATATGAGATTGGCGGAGAGGATACAAAACATTCTTCATGTATCTTTATAGAAAATCATGGTTATCTCCCCTCTCAATCTGAAAGGGTTGGTAACACTTTTACTTGTTTTCTGTGGTATTACCACATAGATACCGCGTCGCAACATTCCTCGGCACAAATCTGCACTGCCACTTCGCGAATTGGACTGTGACTTATCTCAACTTGTAACCACTAGCATTTAATGACGACATCAACACAATTTACAGCTTGTATACAGTTATTACTGTACATGTCACGTCGGACTGGGTGGGGTTGTATCGCTGTACTTCATCACCACACTTGTATCACTCTTGAAATATCTCTCATACGCCATTCTCTGTCACTTAAAACAGAAACATGTACCAGCGTGCATACCCTCACTTAGCACAAACATTTATGTAAGAGGAATATCCTATGTCGAGGTCGTTATTCTCAAATTGGCCAGTTATATTCCACTGCATGATCGTAAGGTGCGACTGAAATGGAGCCTCCTGCAGAGTTTTTGGTGATATCTTCCTTGTCTCCTGTTAATGGGATATTGTAAAACCAAGAAATGACGTGATGTGCCCCACTGCATTGGTATCATAAAAGGCGAGTAATATGGGTTCTGGGGTTTCCTTTTATGTCGTCTTCTTAATATGCTGCCCCCATGTGCAAAACATGGCATCTTTTTGGTTTCCTTTCTTTCCTGTCTTCATTCTTTTCTATCTACTTTCTCTTCCTGGTGATGCGTCCCTATGCAGCCGTCATATGGCCCTTGCTGTTGCGAGGACGTTTAACCAAAAAACAAAGAAGCAATCCTTCTACAGAAATGTCCTCTGAAACAGGTTTGTTAGGTAAGTGACAGAATTACATAATATAGAAAATGAAAATTAGAAATACGAAGAAGAGGAAACAACATTTGAAAATTTTGTCAATAGATACAGAAACAAACGAGGTAAACATTTTACGTATTGGTATTGGTACGTACGTATGTTCAGAAGGATTAGGGAAGACATGTCTAAAATATTCGGGAAAATTGGTAGAATAAAGAAAAGATAGAAGTCGCCTATATCATCCTTCATAATGTTACAACTATAGAATTCAACCAGTATTACACGTAAACTATGTCAGAACAAAATTCCAGCCACAAGTGTACGGCCGATCCCGAGGACTGATGATAAACCAGTCAACGGCCTAGTTGCGTAAAGAAAAAACTAGAAACACGAATCAAAGAAGTATTTAATTGAAAATAGAAACAAATCTTGTCAGCATGATGAATGGTGCGTCCATGGATATCAAACAGACCACATAACAATCATAGTACGGTGAACTCTGAAAACATTGATTAACTTGGGACCAACATTCATTCTGCCAAAGCGTGTTTTACATATTTTTCCCCTTTTGGACAAATGATATTTAAAAAATATGCACTCGAGAAAATAATACACTAAATTCCATTTAAATGTGTTAAAATACTTATACGATTCACGATACTCTCAGCATCTGAATAAATATTTCACTGATAACGCGGCCGTTAACGACCCTCCAGCGACACGTTTATCAAGAGCTTTGGAGAACTGTATGAGAAAATACATGCAGATATGTGCTGGACTGTACACTGAATGCGGCCCATCTGTGGAGCATACATCCGCCCCCACCAACACAGATAGTGGGTACATATTACCACTGGCTATGAAATACATCGTAGACGAGAACTATTGATAAGCTCTGTTCCATTTATCATTTCCAATTTTCTGATTTTGGATGTACGGTGATTTCAGATCACAATTTTTCCTGTGAATCTAGTTTTTACATGTAAAAGAGAATTTAGAGTACCTTTATGATTTGTTCCCTATTTATCTTTCTCTAGATCGAAAGTCGTGACTATCAACCATCGAAGTCGGCCGTAACGTTGAAGCTGGAAGTTGTTCAAACACGATTTACATGTAATACTAGTTGAGAATAAATTATATGCTCTATTCAAAAGTTATAAATTTGTAACGTGTACCTTTGCAATGGGTTTTTAAGCACCTTTCCCCTTATAATGTATTTTAACATATGTTTTGGAATACTTGAGATTTAGGTTTTCATTCTTTTGACCGTAATTATACTCTGG
>JAULCA010240145.1:0-13591 GCA_032360845.1 Crassadoma gigantea
CAAGCCAAATTTGTCACGGTAGATTTTTTCGGCATAAAACCATCTTTACGTCTGTTGACTGTGTGACGTCCAGTGAAAAGGACCGAACAGACGACGTTTATTGGGATAGGAACGTGTGAGTAGTGAGAGTAATGTACATATACGAGAGCATTATAGCCACTCTTTGTTACATATATCATCAATGTGTAAATAAAACGTTGGTGATTAGCAATAATTTCATTCATTTTCAAATATTAAATGAGAGAAGATGGCTTTAAATTACTGATAAATTATGTACTGTGAGTAATATGGCCGTTGGTCTCCTGTTTAGATTATTACACCAAGATATCCTGCCTCCAGCACACATGTTGGTACTTCCCTAAATAACCCTAGCTGTTGATAAGATATCATACCCTGTACAATCAACCATCTATAACGTTGCACATCTGAATTTAATAGAGTGGCTTAACGTCGTCTTCATCTAAACATACCACAGAAATATTTATTGCAAATTAATCATTTTTTTAAGTTCATAGATATTTAACGTGGGATAGGAAATGAATGAATAGCTTCAGGCTCAGTATAGCAGAATAAATGAATACCCGATTCAACATCGATCAATTTCTATGTTCCTATGGTCAAGTAAGGAAAGGTCAGAGAGTTTAAATGCTTGGACTAACCACAACAACGAACATCTGTTAACCACGGCTAACTCACGGTGTGAAGGAGGTGTCCGACTGGCGGTCACTTTAACCTAGAGAATTTTCTTACAAACTATCTTTTTAATTGTTAAGATCACGAAGGGAAAGTTCAAAAAAGTATTTTAAGATCAGAACGAGCAATGTGAATCAAAAGTTTAACAAATCATCATTATCTGTGAAATTGATATGAAAAACCCTGAGAGATACCTTTTTGTCGATATTGTCCTGTTGAGGGCAGATACGTCAGTCACAATAGCAATTAAATAGTCCTCTCATGGATATGACTTATAGATGAAAATGCAAAGACTGAATGATAGTTTTCGTAATGTTTGTATCATTTTGAACGCAAATAACTAGCGAGATTCATAAAATATGCTTGGAAAGTATCAACGTAATAACCGATATGACAATAACAAAAAAATACTTCAATAGGTATCAAGTTGTATGTCTTAAACCAGTATAGCCTGGTATTAACTGATCAACTGATAATTCGGAATGGCAAGTAATTAATTAGACACGCAGTCAAGATTATTATGCTAGCTTCAAGGTTTGTAAGAGTTGTATATACAATATATGTTGTTTAACTCCTCACAACATAATTATGAAGACGGGTAGGCACCATCGAAAAGAAAGATTGAACTGAAGAGCGAGGAAAAAACATAGATTTATGTAAATGGGGGGGGGGGGCGGGCAGAAAAGACGCCAATGTTACCCTCAGTTCCGTATTAGTTGCCTCTTATGATGCAGTGGCTTACAGCAGGCCACCCCTTTCCCGAACCAGAAGGGATGCATTCAATCCGACAAACTAACGAGATCCATATAAAAAGTTCAACAATTCAGTAGGATCAGCGTAAGAAATCCATATTTATTTCTTAATGGAAAACATTTATCTTTCATAAAGCTTTGAGGATATATGTTTAATATCACTGTTTTACTTATCTTTCTGGACATCCAGGGACAGATGCAGTATCCACATTAATCGCCTGCGAGGGTCGGTATATCCCATTGGAATGTTCGGCCGGACTGTCCATTCATATCCTTGATGCCAATTTTGGACGAACGGAAGTAGCACCGTGCGGCGGAAATACATCAGTGACGTCATGTGTGATGCCAGGGACTTCAGATATCGTGAAAGGGATCTGCGAGACTTCAAATACCTGCAGTATTTTGTCCTCAACTACCGTATTCAATGACCCATGCCCGGGGGTTACAAAGTATCTCGTTGTCACATTCGAATGTCTCGGGGGTAAGGGAATATTTTTCTTTTATAATACGTCATTGTATGTCTACGAAATGATAAGTTAATATTTTTCATATAAGATGATTGTATATTAACGTAAATGTTTCATTATTTATGAATCTGATATATATCTGTGTTTGTATTCTTTGCTGTCCATCGACAATTAAAGTCGTTTTATAACATCGAAAATACATTTTTGTGGAACTGATAATGAATCATCTAAAGCCAGGATACTTGCTCTTGCTTAATCTGAAAATGAAGGCCTTATTGGTTAAACGACAGGAAAATAGGTTAACAAGAACACTTGCTGTTTCTTCCTTCTCCCTGACATTAGATTCGTCACACAAAGTATCTGTGAAGAATATTCTTGATTTGCTATGAAATTCCTTTCTTTTTTTCGGACCGAGTGATTGTAATGTTCTTGCGATTTGATACCAAACATGCTACACAAATATTTGTTGCAACTACATCAACATAATAGTTTTAAGCTAAATGTTGCAAGAACGCTTTGATATCTTATAGCATTGAAACAGATCCATTTAACCGTACAACTACGGTGATAATACAGCAGTATTGCATATTTAGTACAAGCTAACTTATTGCCTTTTCCACTCTACAGGGCCAACGATTGAAACTGTAGGAACATCAGAAGTTATCACAACGCAAGATTTATTGACAACCACCCCTTTCCCAGATAGGATTACTGCATACACATCTCAACCGTTAACAACTACCCAGGTTTTATCACTAACCCAAACAACCCCAACATGCTCATGTGCCGAGTGCCGGAAACCATTAAACAATCAGCTGTCATCGGCTGATCTGGCAGCCAACCCAGAAATAGTACAGGAACTTACCAAAAACATAACGGCCGAGTTGAAGATAGACAAGAAGACATTGTCTTCCGCCAAGAGGCGGATTACGTCGGCCCCCGACAACCGAGTCAGTGCCACCTTCGTCGGATACTTAGGGATTGGAGTGTTGACCGTCGTCTTTGGCCTCATCGTCATCACTGACATCGTAAACATCGTCATACCGTGTATTCTGGGTCAGCGGACTATTCTGTATGACCGTAACAGCTGATTTTCTGACGTTGTGTTACCATGCTTTATGGAATTTAGGATTAATTAGGTGAGGCCGTCGCGTCATGCGTTCACATCAGTGACGTTACATGCTGTCGAGTAAAACGACACGACTTGTATGACATTAATGATAGATTTATCTTACTTGTTTATTTTATTGTAGATTTTTCGCTGGATTTCGTCAATGTCGGAAATGTTAAAACGTATAAGGATTATTGCAGTATAAACAGACCAAAAGTATTGATTTAAAAAAAGCAAGTTTCGAAAACAACTTCCCGATTGTGGCTTAAGCTCGTACTAAGGAGATCCTTACCATTTTTTAATAAAAAAACATTGCTTACCATTAAAAATGAGTAGAACCGGCCGGGGACTATTCTTCGCCCTGATTACATGGGCATGATTTAGATTCCACCCTCTCCAAAAGTATAAAAAATACATAGATATGAAGAGACAAATCAACTCCACTTTCATTTTTACAATGTAGTCCTTTTCATGACCTTTTTCTAATATCTTTATTTAGGTCCTATGATCATATAATCGGGAAAATTGATCGCAACCAAATTAAGACTTTGCATTCGTTTATTTAAAGGACGAGTATAATTCCCGTGGGGAATGAGGGGCAATATGAGGTAAATTGAGTGTTAAGTATTTAACAGCCCACTCCTCTTACGACGCCATTGCTATTCCATCAAGTCAAACTTGCTACGAAACATTCTTGGGAGCAGGATTCCACAATATATATAAAAAGAAATCTTGTTGTCCCCTTTGAAATTATTATATGTATTGCATTAACCAAAAATTACCAAATTATATATATCGATCACTGATCGAAATCCGAAGACGAATGATTGGTATGGTTCATTTTGCCTCCTGCACACACACACGCACACCCACACACACAAATACAAGCGGGCAAGCACGCATACAAAACACACATGGGAGCAAGACCTGAAATGAACTGAGCTGTTGTTGGGGTATCAAACCAAAATAAACCAAACAACTTGTGGTGGCGCTGATGTGATGCCCACTTTATAGTGCTACATCACCGAAATACCATGCCGAAGGTATCAAGCTCAATATTCCATCCGGTCACATTATACTTACAACTGGTAAAGCAGTCTTTGTATAACCTTAAATCACCTTTTACAGTTTTAAATACTTTTTGATGCTATTTGCTAAAGTAAATACATCATCTGTAAACAAGAAATTGTTCCTTGGCTGTGCATTCCACGTCGTTGACTGAAAAAGCAAAAAACTGTTTTACAATATTGTAGTTTGTGGATATGTCCCTTCAAATCCCCCTTTAAAATTCAGTTATATTATTATAATACATCGCTCATATCTCATTGCATTATGCTGCGTTCCCTGACATTTTGGAATAAAGGTAATAAGAAGACAGATCGCGCTGTCAACGCGGTTTTATTGCTACCTCATGGTGATTATATACTTCCATTGTTCACATTATAAACTGTTACTATCAATGTTTTGATCGTCAAAGTTGCAAAACAATCGGATCATATATACTAACAATAAAACTACAAATTGCACTCAATAAACCCTACAATCGGTCCATGGTATCCAAGCTTCAGCCAGCACGGGAAATGTTTTGCAATAATAAAGGACGTATCGAAGCTCTTTGTGAATTAGTAAGTGTCGCAGCAATTATTAACTACCTGAAACAAAAGATAGAAAACCATAAAGAGCTATAAACAAAGCCATGCTATACGAATCGAGTTAGACACTTTAAATAGTTATCATGTAACAACATTTAAATTATATATCTGTTGAATATGATCTGTGCAGTTCCTGGGAAAGGCTAGGCCAGAATTGATCTGCTGACCCCACTGCAACACTTTTTCTTCGTTTCCTTTCTTTCCTCTCTTCTTTCTTTTCTGTCTACTTTCTCTTTTAGGCGGTGTCTTCCTAGGACACCTGTCTTCATATAGCCCTTGTTATTTCGATGATGACGTTAAAACCAAACCAAACAAACTGTTGAGTATTAAGCGACATATGTCATAGGACGTTGATAAAGTTAGGTATGTAATCAATGACAACTTACATAAGTTGCTGTCGTTTTTATCTAGAAAAGTCGTATGATAACACACGGTAGTATGGTATCGTGAAAGATCTCTACGCCAATATATCTTGAATGCTGGGAAATCTTTATAATTGCGTAACATTATTTTAACAAATAAAAACTTGATAATCCGTGTAAGTACCAAGTTATTCTGACATGGCCAAGCAGGAAATTGGTATACCCAAGGGAGTATTTGGTCTTCTTCTTTGGTTTAAAAATCAATAACACAGCAAAAAAAAATGTTTTTTGTTGTTGTTTGTTTTACAACTAATTCGTTTGCTGTTGATATATCTCGACATCTTTAACACAATTTAACCATTTTGTTTCTGCCTTTTATGTTTTCAATATGTGAATGTCTATTTTCATATCGTTGTTTGTCCCTGAACAACTACCTCATCATCAGTTAACGCCCAGGCATAAGTATGCTTTATTGGCCATTATGCTCTTTTCGTGTTGAAGGAATTTATTTCTAAATATTTACATCAGGTTAAAAATTATGAATTATAAAAACGTCACATAAAACACATATTTATTGTACAACAAGAATCCCTTTTTGATCTGTTGAAGGATATCTATAAGAATTTAATAATAATGGACTCGATAATGAGACGAACCTACATGGTTTCCTTAACAGGACAATCGGGTCGTCTTTCTGTAGACAAAGCATGTAATATGAAGGGAATGGGAAAGTTATATACATCTGAGTAACCGTCATAATCAAGGAGTTATGTCCCTTTGTAGTAAAGCGTTGTTCGCATTGCTCCTCCAAAAAGTACAATACCAAGTTTGATTATATTTGGTAAACATAATACTTCCCCATATCAAGAAGTCTTGTCTCATTGTTTAAAGTTGTTGCTCGCTCATGTTTTCAAACATTACATCATCAATTTAGACGGCTCTCGTATACACAGCATATACATCAAGTCGACGTTAATATAGAAGTGATTTAGCTTATTTTCTTTTTATAAATGTATACCCTTACACTATGGAAGAAAATATTCTTACGATTCTTGACACATTGGGTTTATATCATAATGGATGTTCCCCTTTTCCAGTATTTGTTTCTAACATTTCAGAAATTATTTTAGAGAGTTTTTGTTTGGAAACATATGTAGATACAAATATCAAATATGTGAAGCATTATAATTTTAAAAACAACTTTTAAATAGCTTAATATATATAGGTTTGGCTAGAAGCAGCACTTTAAGTTTTCTACTCCCTTGGACCGGCTTTGGGTGGACTACAAAGACGTCATATAAATACCACCCTTTTATTTGCTCAATTATGTGCACTTTGCTTGCTTAAATTGTAAGCCTTTGTTTTTGTTTTTTTTTACAATTTAAACCATTACTTTTATCCATTTGTTGTAAAGCGCTTTAGAGTAATTATATAGGGCGCTATATAAATGTTGTATATTATTATTATTTACTATTATTACCCACTAGGGGTAATCCTTGTAATCTCGGACACGCATATACGCTCGGACGTTTTTCATTAAAGCTTTGTTTCCTTCAATTATTTCTTGTGTTTGTTGTTTTCCTCTCTTATTAAATCGTTTGTGTGACTATGACAAACCGGAAACGAATTGGATAAGAAGGCGATACTCCAAAACGGAACGGTTGCCGGTGAAATCGGATTTTTTCCTGACACCTACGTGATACAGAGTCTACACCCCGGGACATTTCAAGGTTAACGTATCAGTGTTAAGAATTACAAGAGTTAAATAAGGCAAGTTTAAGGGGCATCGTATTTGTAGTATGTGATTTTTTGGTGTAATAGGTCCGTATTTATTATTTTAATACATAAAATGATTTTGTGTACAGTATATATATATATATATATAAAAGAAAATACACTGTCGGAGTTTAAATGAAGCAACAGGAACATTTTAGGTCCCAAAATCTACCCTGTATGATAGACTTAAAGAAAAATCCACCATGGATGATCACACTTGGCGAAAACCCATCTTTCCAGAGGCTATAGAGAATAAGATTGTTCAAAATGTGAAAGAAGTGTCCCGAGAAGGCATTGGAGTAAAAGAAAACAATTGCTGGTGAGAACCGGTGGTCTGAGCACGCGTTTTAGAGTGACGCCGTTTAAAAAAAACTGCATCTTCAAAACAGTGGTGGGAAGGGCTTAAAAAAGACAATCAGAAAACCGGAAAAGTTGGCTTCTGCCAGAGCGTCAGTGCTCAACCCGGTGGTTGTGCAGAAGTACATGGACGATAAAGACATATTCTGGATCGAAATATTTCATTCATTATCTAAAACGAGCCCTGCATATCAGTCATAACATTAGTTAGACAGGTTACGAAGTAAATATCGCACTCGCCATTGAACAAGACGTAAGGGGTACTATTCCTTGATCAGATGTAAAAACTTGTAGGCTTTATAACATATGGGTAAATAGCATTAGTTATTGCTGTTAAACAAAAAAGTCTAACAATCACCATTTATTATCATTGTAAACCTAACAACGACGGTTGGAGTGGCTGCGAAAACAACCAAGGTCATGACGATGACCACGATCATTACAGCTGCCGCGCAGGACAACGAGGACCAAGGTACTGCTGGAGATGTTTCGGATAAGTTATACAACCTAATGCTATCACGGTTCAATATCCAAATGCTCTTCGAGAGCAGGTGTTTGTGTTGTTGGTAGCATCTGTTCTTCCTGTCTGTAACAAGATAAC
Source organism: Crassadoma gigantea (assembly GCA_032360845.1). Taxonomy (NCBI): domain Eukaryota; kingdom Metazoa; phylum Mollusca; class Bivalvia; order Pectinida; family Pectinidae; genus Crassadoma; species Crassadoma gigantea. The sequence goes on from JAULCA010240145.1 coordinate 7,772, forward strand.
GCATCTTTTCCACAGTTGAACTAGATAAAATTCAACAGAGTTTTTCTCACGTGCAACCAGTAAAGCAGACACTCTACAGAAACTTGTCTTGTTAAGACATTACTTACATTAAACATGCATATATTTTATCAGCCAGTTTAATCCGTACTGCGGTTGAATTTTTTACTTTACCATTTTATGATTGATCTATGAAACAACCATGTGGCAAACGTTCTGATATACCGACTAAAAATATTTACAAGTACTTGACCACTTTCTGTGTCATAAATATATGATTATTTTACGTTAATTTTCCCAGGACCGCTATATGTTTCTTCACTCAAGACGCATCTTATAAACCTGCTCGAAGTTGGTAATCAATTTCGGTAACCCATAAAAGACTGAACTAGTCAAAGCTTGTTATAAAATTACCTGACATGGGTTGTACACTGTATACTTTGTTTTGGATTTGGTGGGGTTTAACGCTTTACTTTGGTCCTGTCAAGAGCTTAAGTCATTTGATGAAATGCCTTTATCTGTATTATCAGTGTGTGCTGTCGTGGGTGGGTGCAGAAGGCGTGGCATGTTGCTGTCTTTGCCTTCGTGTTAAAGCGCGGAGCTTCAGCCGAATACATAGACATATAGCTAACTCACTGAAATACCATGCCGAAGGCACCAAGTAGATCCTTCAGCCCGGTCACACTATAGTGACAACGGGTGAACCAGTTGTAATCATTTACCTAAATGCTGAACGTTCAGCAGGGTATAACAACCTAATTTTTGTGGACAGAACACAGTGCCTTCTTCACCTGGAAGTACGGTCAACGTTAAAGCCAAAAGAGAGGCATTACCCAACAAGGCGCTAGGAAATAGAATAGCTAGAATTATTAGTAGATAGTAATGCGCTGATCAGAAATAATTAACAATTTCATTTCTTTTCTCGGCTCATTCATCTTTGTTTTCGGTGGTGTCGCCCTGTTGGAACAAATTTTAACAAGCAATTGTACTGTATGGTCGGGACGATACAACGTCCGTCTGATACCGGAATAACACACTTTGAATCATGTTGATGTATTATTCTAACCTAAAATGACACATAATTCCGATGGCTATTGATGGTATTGGGGTGCATTATTGATATGTTAAAAAAAAACACTTTTATTTGTGTTATAATGACAAAGTTTAATTCTTGCATGTGGTGAAAAGAGAATTCTATGTGAATTTTCTATATATCATTTTTGGTTTTTTAAAATACTTTTGATAAACGAATTTAAAATATGTGCGATAATTTCAATCCTGTCAAGTTATTGTTAACATTTTGTATCCCTTAACCAGTAATATTCTTTTTCTTAATTTTTGCAAATTTCGCTAAAAACACCAGTTGCGGGTTTGGGGAACGAAACACTTTATGTAACATGTTTTTATATCTATTATTTTACATAAAATATTTGAAGCATTAATAAGCAATATTTTTTTATTTGTTGTTTTTTATCGTTGTTAATATTTTATCATTGTTAGATATGCCTATTTTTCGGGACCTTTCGGCACTCTAAATCGGCTACAAGTCTGGACTAACACAGAGACGCAAATATTCCCTTTTTTTCAGCACACACACAAACATGTACATTTCACACATGGAGACATCTGCTGTAATGACCTCAGTCGTAGATAGGACGTTAAACTAATGAAACGAATGCTCCGTTAACCAAATTATGGATATAAGTTATGTGCTTGAAGCAATGTTCGTGTAATTGAGCGGATATGGTACTTATTTTTTTGTTCCACTTGATCACAATATATTGACAACGAGTTTACCAAATATTAGGATCATTGATTCCCGCACTTTCCGGAACAACAAAAATAATATAATTAAAATATTTCGTCATTATTAAGCCTTTTACAGAACAACGTTGTAGCTTCTGGTGTTGGCTACTCTATGACCCTGGTGACTATGATATGTACGTGGTACTACGGCCTGATCGTCGCCTGGGTGCTGATGTATATTGGGTACTCCTCCTACCCAACCCAGCCCTGGGCCACCTGTGACATGACTGAAACACGAAGGAGTGTGTGGTACTTCGGTCTGGGCTCCAGACGGCCAATTACACACTTAAGAATGCCTCGCTCTCCTTAAATGTATCTTCAGCTAAAGAGAGTCTCGACTTCTACCCAACAGCGGCAACTAAGTTTTTTTGAGGTAAATTGGCTACGGATTTCTACGGTTTGCTTGCAACGTATGATACATCAGGAATATGTCCTTAGCTGACTTCAAAGTTATGATAATGTAATCCGTTCTTTCCCAACGTTTTGCAAAATGGCAATCGTTTCAATTTCGCCGTCAGTTGAGTTGACCTTCTTTCAAAGTGACTATCTAAATCAAGTTGGAATCTGTCACATGTTTGCATGATATTTTAAGTACGACTCTGTAAATAATTTCTTATAAAATAATTGTTGAAATAGATCCACGTGCACTTGACGATTTTCCATTACATTATAGCATTGATACGTACTTGCATAAAAGAGTTCCTTCCCTTGCTATATGATTTGTTCAGAATTAACAGTCCAGTGGGAAAACAGGAAGCAAACATTTGAACTACAGAAAAAATTGTTCATCACATATACATAAATCTTTATATACTGAAACAATTTTCACAGTTTTTCATTACTGTTTATATTTGTAAAATATGGGAAAGGACGGATTACATTATCATATTTATAAAAGAATAATTCATGACGTAATATACGTCGATTTGTATTGGGAATCAAACACGGCCGCCTCTATGAAAGATAAGAGGGCACTTAACTGTGCCAACCGACCAGCCATATTGCTAGGTCCCTTCATATGTTAAAAAAGGACAAATGTCTACTATAATGGTTTTTCTTGATGCAAAACATTATACTGTTGATACCAATCATCTATGATACAAAAAACATGACTAAGTAGAAATAAAATGCTGCTCTCTTTTAATGCTTTTGTTCAAATTGTGGTTTACTTTAACGAATTGTAAATTCATATGATAAAATTATATTGATTTGTTGCAATTCACATGTGAACTTAAAAAAATGGACCACAAAAGAACTTCAATACCCACAAATTTAATAAAATAATATTCACACATGTACCTGATAGATATATTTTATACAACTAAATAAATGGATGAATGTTTAATAATGTAAATAATTTCTACATTGTATGGAAACCTAAAAACAACAGCAATACGTGTGGACATTTTACCTCAGCAGCACTGATGAGGACACCCTAGTGATTTGAGCGGGAAAGTTACATTTTCCAGTCCGGAGTTAAATCATTTAGTCAGAAAATACTGAATACTTTGTTCTGTATTATAGATACAAGTTACTAAACACGTCCACTGGAATAGACGATTGGGGGATCCCACAGTGGCACATCATACTGGCCTTGTTCATCTCTTATGCGTCCATGTTCCTATGTATCGTAAAAGGAGTTATTTCCGTCGGAAAGGTAATGTTAAAAATATTTCTCTGCAGCAATTAAAAAATAAATGGCAATAGTATTTTAATTAATATCGTCATGAATTGAAGGCATAGTACCATTGTTTACTGTGTTACTGCTGCTTAAAAATATGTTAAAGTGAAATTCAATACATTCAATTACCTGTGTTTTATTGTGACTTTTTCGTTTCATGCTATTTTAACTGAGACTGGATTTCACGATTCAATAAATAAAAATGCGTAACGTATGATTGGCCCATTCAGAGTCTGACAAACGCAAACTTGTCCCCGCGCTTTATAGTTCGGACACCATTCACTGATATTAGCTTTAACATTTTGTATTTTGTTGTCTTCGTAATGATTCCAACGACTAACCGTTGTTATACGTGGTAAACAATTATAAATTGTAGATTATAATAAACTGCTGGGACTGATGCCACACGTGTTGGATATCATGTTCTCTTGAGAAACTTATGCGATTAAAGCAAATGATAATTTGGTATATTCGGTGTGTATTGTACGATCAGGATTTTACGACCTTAGCTAAGGTTAAATAAAAATATGATTTCCTAGGAAGAAGGTGTACCTTGTGATATATGTAACTGCAATCGCCTCGTTCGTCCTACTACTGGTGATCCTTGTACGGAGTCTGTGTCTAGAGGGTTCCTTAGACGGAGTACTGCTCTACCCCAGACCCTAGGCTGTTGTACTTTCAGGTACGTCTTCTAATTGTATATAACAAATCCACCTAAATATTGCTAAATATCGTCTCTCTGTTTGGTGTATATGAAAGTTTTCTAAGCGACCTTTATTTTTGTTGTACGACCCCATATCAATTTTCCGTTGCTAGGCCATTTAGACTAACTACCTAACTAATGTTTCTTAAGAAATAAATATTTTGATTATCAGATTTGGTTATAGTATAAAAAAAATAGAGCTCAGTACAGTGCAAGCAGTTATCTTTCAAAAGCCTTTCAGAGCTAGGTAAATTGGGTGGCATGCTATCATTCTCCAGGTTATATCTATTTCAAAGTAGGTGTTGGTTTTATTTTGAAAGGTTAAACGTCATAACGAGAAAATAAATTCTATCGAAACAATACTATTACGTTTTTGTTTTTCTCTTCAGCTATGTTCTATATGACAGCAGTAGATTTGAGTATGAGGCAATTTACTGGACATCCAATGCCAATTAATTCCCTAATGATGGCTAAATAGTATATCAGTCGGTCACTTATTCTACTGATGGACTGGTCAGGTTTACCATGGAAATACTACCGAAAACGGGATCGATAGTCCGTGCGTAAAATTTTCAGTAAGATGGCACTACATGTTATCTTTGAACACCGAGTATATTTCAAAGTTTTTAGTTCAAGGATGCAAAACTTTAAAACACGAAACAACGCTTAAACTTAAGCAAAACTTAATCTACAAATTAAGTAATCTGGCGATTAAAATTAAAACTAAGAATACACTTTATACTATTGTTCGTTAAAATTGATAATTTATAGATGTGGCAAACCTTCCTGATGCAATTAACTACCTTACATAGGCAACGGTTTATAGACACAAAAGAGATCGAATTTATGGGTTCCGTGCTGTTCTATCATCTATTTATTCCCTGTCGTTACATTCTAAAGGTCCACATTTGTTACAAGTTACAAATTGTACCATTAGGCATATATTTTCAAAGATCTTTTTCTTTAACATCGGGTCATTTGTTTATTATATTCCCTTCAAAACACCAAGACTATACATCAAATCCTATTAAAATTCAGCGGTCATTTGAAAAGTCTCAAAAATGATAATGATTTCTCTTTTTAACAGCATAATAACAAAAGTCAAACTCATGTGGTGCTGAGATAAGATTCCAATTACATAATTCTGCAATTTGCAAATAACTGGTTAAACAGGTATGGCTAGAAGCGGCTCTACAAGTGTTCTACTCCCTGGGACCGGCTTGGATTGGCGTACTGACTAGGGCAAGTTTTCATAAGCTCCATGGCAACTGTCTCAGGTAAGTTTTATCGGTATTAAAACATGCTTTCAGGATAATTGCATGTATATATTAATACAAAACAGAAAAGATATAACAACATGGCATACGAATTATAGTGGCATAATTTTGTAAAAAAAATATATATATTAGTGGTATTTGTACATTTGATGACAGTATAACAATATAGCACATTAGTTGTTCCTGTTATATTGATATAATTTAATCTTGCTTGTGACAAGCATTTTCATTGCTTAAAAATGTATGTTATCATCCCATAACATAAAATAATGACTTCGCCGTTTGTAACGTCATTTTCGGTTGGCTTATACAGCGACGTAATAATTTCTAAGAGAAAAGAGTCCATCAATAAAGTT
>JAULCA010240589.1:0-13586 GCA_032360845.1 Crassadoma gigantea
TTGAAGGAAACTTTGTATATGACAAAGAAAATTGCACAGAAATGAGGATCCTTTATATCAATGTTGTGATATAGCAGTAGTTGTATGGAACAATATCATTATATGTGGGTAACATTGAAGTGCCATGAAAACGTTTGGTAGTATTGTTATTTTATGGGCATTTACGGTACCCTTGTAATGTTATAGAAAGAAGAACGTAAAATACACAGGTGATTTCACCTTTGAACTTTTGTAATATATACATGCAGTAAGCCTACAATGAATTACACTGCATCCTACACCTATTTCGTCCTTCTAGGCACATTGGTGATGCCTGGAGCCAAAACATGGCCAACAAGATTGTATGGTAGTCCTGAGATGTTATAAATATGACTGTAACCGTATGGTGATATGTTATATCACACGAATAAGTTGTTACCTATCTATCAAACACTGCAGCAAGCATTTGTTTATATAATATGCAGTTATTGTAAGATAAGGAGAAGCACTGTGTGTAGTCAGTGATTCAGAAACTACTTACAATCTGAAGTAAACAGATATATAATCACCTTTCTTATCTAAAATATTTTGTATTGTCTGTTTTTGTTGGTTGTATTCAAGAATAAAATATCGAAATCTTCTAAAACATTTGTTCTTGAGATGACATTTGGTTTGGATATATACCGGAAGCAGGTCAAAATTATTTCATGACAATGTGGACATATTGTAAACCAACTTTCATTCGCGGCTACTAAATTTCGCAATTTCCGTCTCACAACAAGTTCGCGGCGAAAAACTTTCGCGGAAAAGACTATACTTTTACTTTGATTGTAGGAGTTTACTTTTAAACTGGTACATGTATTTCCTGTCCATGTACGATACATGTAGTAATTTATAAGTATGACTGAATAGTACTCACAAACAAATAAACAATAGAATCAGCCAGTATCTTCACTGTATAAACATGTCCGTACTACAGTGTCCAACGTTTATTATTTGTTATATTTGATCGTAAGAGTTGTGAAATAATTGCAGGATTTTCACACGAAATGGAAGTTGTCATGTTGTGCGTTCACTAGTATAATACAATGTTCTGTAGTATGTAGTCATGACTAGTACGAATCGTCTTTCAATTTAAGTCAGGTAGATCTTAAATCTTAATTCGCGGCGATTAACTTTCGCGAATTTATTTTGATCGCGAAATTCGCAAAAGTAAATCGAACGCGAATGAAACTTGGTTTACAGCATATCATTTCGTCTGGGCTTTGCGTGTTAAGAAAAGTGAATTTGTTATCACGTGATTGTGCCTCAAGATAAACTGTAAACGTACATATTTTGTCGCACTCAAATTTTCGCGCATTTCCAAATTTTAACTGATTAGCTCAAACATGAAATGGCGCATAGACATTATCTACTATGGAACTAGAATATAGAAAGAGTAATTAGCGCATTCATAATTAATTTAGCGCAATGCTACCAGTGCGAAAAGCGCTAAAATTATATTACCGCTAAAATATGTACGTTTACATTAATATATTACCTTTTATTCCTGCTGTATGCTTATATTTAATGCTAAAACAATGTTTATTTCTATTTTTTGATACGTAATCCTCCTATCATCAAGTACAGGTATACTAGTGAGATCTATGGTGATGATGTTGATAAATATCAGTATATAATATCGTCGACGTTGAAATAAGCACATTCACGCTTATACTGCGAGAAAGGTGTGTAATTTTACCTCTTTCAAATCTAGCTCAATCACGTGAGGAACTTGAATTAAGTTGACACCAGAATCATTTGTCAAATAAAATGTTTTCCAAATTATGGAGTATGCTGTTTTTTAAAGAAGATATTTCAAGGAATCAGATCAGAAATGGCTATTTTCGTGTACTATTGCACTAATAGGTTTTAGGACAAGCACAAGAAAATCAACCAATCAACAAGTGTTTTATTAGATTGAAATCCCTGTCTTCAATTTGTTCCGGTATAATACAGTGCCTCTGAGTAATTTAAATAGGGAATTGTTGACATATTTAACATTGAATAAAGTCTACAGATATCCGGATTAGACTTAAGAACAACGTATACTTTTAGAAGATTTTAATATGGGAAGGCGGATTGGTATGGTGTCAAATGTCAGAGGTTGTTCCCGTCCCACTTCACCGGTTTGGCTTGGAAACTTCCGGTTGTCAAAAGCGGACGCTTGTAGCAATCTAATATACCACCAAACCTGACAAAAATGTCTTTTGAAGCCTCTGTCAGTTATGTAACTGTTTCTTGACAATCAATGACTTTGACATTGAAAATTAATGACTTTAAATTGGACTGGTGCACGAACGACTTTTTTATACTATAACATCAACGAAAATGTCGTTGAGATTGTAACGTCAATGACTTTGACTTTTTACTTAAACTTCAATTTATTTGACTTTGTACTAGAAACTCAGCGACTTTGATTTTTTACTATAACTTCAATCAATTTGACTAGGTACTTAAAGTCATTGATTTGACTTCTTTATGCAACATAAATGATTTTTAATTTCATGCTGTATAAGTAATGATTTGACTGTTTTTCTATAACGGTAATAAATAGAATGTTTTAATATTCATCCAATTCATACGACACAAAAAGTTACTATACACCCAACACAATAAAGCTACTATACATAGACATAACAAAGAAACTGAACATGCAACATAACAAAGGTATTATACACACGACACAACAAAGCTACTACACATAAAACACAACAAAGCAACTATACATAGGCACAACTAAGTTATCATACACTCGACACAACAAGCAACTATACATACAACACAACAAAGTAATTATACATCCGACATAACAAGCTTCTATACATACAACAAAGTTATCATACACCGGACACAACAAAGTTATTATACACCCGACACAACAAAGTTATACACCCGACACAACAAGCTACTATACATACAACACAACAAAGTTATACACCCGACACAACAAGCTTCTATACATACAACACAACAGAATTATTATACACCCGACATAGCAAAGCTACTATACACACACCACAACAAAGTTACAATACATACAAAACAATAATGTAACTTTATGCACAACATAACAAAGGCAGTGTACAAGTATATAATACTTTTAACCGTAGTGTTAGGAATCTCTTTGTTATGGAAAACAGATAACGAAACACAGATAACGAAACACAGAACAAGTGATTGACATCCGATAAGGTAACAGTATCTTGTAATCATTACCACTGTCATTGTGCAGCATTTATAAGAAGTGCGCGGGCTTGAATATTTCGGCCGCATACACATAAACCATAAAGAGAAAGGCAATTGAGGAATAGAATTTAGAATTTATTACGGAAAAAATATTCAGTATATACATGTATATCGCGTGTAGAAGAGAGCTAGCAATACAACTCATTTTAATAACAATCCAATAAAAATATTATTAAAAGATCCCCGGCAAGCTGCACTGCGATTGTTTCGTATATACAGTAACCTCCCATTGATTATCTGTGGATAATAACTGCGGGACAGTTTGGCCTGGACACTTCCGTTGACCGGTTAGATCAGTGGGCTAGAGCCACAGAATAACAATCTGAAGTTCGAGGTGTGAATTCTGGTCAATCTTCGTATAAATTGTTCAGTTCATACCTCTACTTTTGATAATGTTTAGATTCTTCTTTCCATTTGTTATCTTTTATAAAGGTCCGACAAAGGTATTGGGACCCTTTCAGAAAAGATTTATCAGAAGAAAAGTCGTGCTAAAACAGTTTCCGATAGAAAGGTACAGTATTTTGCAGTGGAACGGGAATCGGTAAATAAGTCACTTAATGATACATTTTTGTTCTATTTTAAAGGTTAGCATGTGTATTTGTCAAGATCTTTCTCCAAGAGGTCAAGTTAACCTAAACACGACTAGGAAAGCTTTGCTTTTTCACATATCACTTGCAATCATGATTTCAAAATTTACCATATGAGCCAAGTTTTAAAATCAGTTGATACTGTTTCTTTGCTATGAATTCTTTGCTGTTTTTCTATCTTCCGATATAACTGTAAATCTACGTGATATTGCCTGCCATTGTGCGCTGCCTGATGATCGACACTTCTGCATTTTTATTTGTCTAAAAAGCATCGCCACAGAAAATTTGTTAACTGTTGCCGATTAAAATAGAGGATAACTGATGGTATTGAGAGAGTCCGGGAGTTTCAGGTCAACACGGCATTTTGGAAAAATAAATCTCTTAACATGGATTCAGTCGATCTGGGTAAAATTTTAAGCAGAAATGAATGTAATGTTACCATTAAAATTATTCTTTATGTTCAGGCTTTATATAATCAACGTGATAATTTCGCAATAACACAAAGAGCTTATCTCTGAACGAAAACAAGAACATGTATTGAGGTTGAGGAAGAAAGGTCATGATAAAACCTTCAATGAAGACGATTGGAGTTCATGCGAATGACATCAAGATTAGTATGCCTTTCACCAAAAAATAACTGGTATACAGAAATGTCTGTTTCACGACAAACAAAATCATAATTGTTCAAAAATTTTCAGACAGGTTTGCATATATTAGTATATAAAGCACTGTTGATATTATGACATAACCTAAGTGTTCAATCTACTATGCACTCGGCAGCATTTTGTCTTTCAGGTGAGTTTGATTCGAGTGCTCCAAAGCTTCGATCATTTCGCTACGGCTTACAGGTCTGCTGGCAAGATAATCAAGGAGTTTGTCGTTTTGGTCTTCTTTGCTGCACCCCTTCAATCTCATTTCAACAAGCATTTTCTTCTCTTGCAAGTCTATAATTCCTTTTTCGAACACTCTGAATGTGAGCTCACGAGGTTCTAGTTCCCTTAAAATGTCGGTATAATTAGCTTGTATGGTTGGCGCCATATTAACCAAATCGGAGGCAGTGTTTTGCTTGGTTATTCCTACAACGATTTTCTTCAATGCTTTGTAATCTGCATACATTTTGTCGTGATGTTTTTTCTCGACATTCTTCATCTGAGAAATAGTTTGTTCCAAATGGTTCATCTTGCTATTGATTTTACACAACATATCATAAGAACTGTGCATAGTAGTACCTGAAGGCAAGAGTGCTGGGTTTTGTAAATTTGTTGGTTGATTCATGGTTAGACAAGGGCTTGCAGTAGAGCTCGCTGGATTGGAATCTTCTTTAATTGTAATCTTCCTCATTTCTGTAATAGTGTCTGTCATTTTCCTTTCAAAGCTCTGTGGCGGTTCTTCCACTGCGTCAGTCTCCAGCGATGACAGTCGTTTCAGGACCCAGGACGTGTAATCCTGTGTTGGCCAGTCATGCCAAGAAGATTCACATGGGGTAGATTGAGAAGGGAAGGGTGATGGAGGAGGATCTTCCACGGGAATAATATAGTCACCTTCTTTGTCAGGTAAGCTATACGAGTGTTCAGTCGGCGACGAGTTCTTACGGACAGGAAACGGTGGCGGTGTAGGACGCATCAAATTATATGCATTGGGCCCTTGTTGTTGTTTTGCATATCCTGAACTCTTCCTTTGTATGTTCAGAACTTTGACGGAAACTCTGAAGAGCTCCAGAACAATAAACAATGGCGATCCTTTCATTGCCCATTTCCCCTCTGTTCCGCTCGTGTGTGTGTATCGTAGTTCCCCTTCCGACGTGACCTCCATGGTAAGTTCTCCTTTGCAGTTGTTGATCACATTTGAAAAGTCTCCAGACAGGGCATTCCTCCTCTCGAATACGTTAATTGGCGACCATCTTGACACAGACCTTCTTCTTGGTAATTTGCTAATAGATAAGGATTGTGGATCTAACATGGCTAAATCTTCTGGCTTAACAGTTGTCGTTCCAAGTGTTAAATGGTACAGATGCGGAGGGTTCCCATCATTACTTACAATCGGATCAATTCTTACCCTTACAGGATTATCTTTGGTGATAAATTCTCTATCTATCACACAAATGGCAGCAGGATTGGATACCTTCAGTTTGGCTGTGTGTTTATTTGTTCCCTCAAAATCAACATTTTCACCAGTGACATCGTGGAACTTAGACGGTGGGCCTGTAACAGACAGTGAAAGCAACATTGAGTCATGCTAAAGTGATATTCAACTGATAAGCAACAAGAAATAGAGTAAGCTGAAAACTTAAATAGATGATAACCGCGACATAAATTATAATGCCAAAAGTTAAACGTTATGACTATTCCGTTAGGAAGGAATAGACATTCTCAAAGTACAGACATGGACTAGTGGTATTTTCTTACCCATTGTTGGTTTTACATATGCAATTCGTTTCTGCATACTTTACATACTTTCGTAGAGTCGCTTAAACAGTATAATACATCATCATTTGTTTTTCCTAATCATCATTTGTATAGCCTTTTACCTGGTTTTCAAGGTATAGTATTTTATACAGCAACATCGTCTGACCATGCAACTTGTTTAACCTTACCAAATTAGTGTAGGTTTTACGCTTCGTGGAAAAATTGTTATAGTATTAATGTTATCATAAATAAAAATCCTTTAGAGGTGAAAAATCAAAATAAAAGTTCTCATCAAATCTGTTTATTTTTGTCTTGGTAGCATTGTAACAGATATTTAGTGAATCTTACACAGATGTATCAGTAACAGATATTTTGCCAAAAATAAAGGAAAGAAATTCCGCTGAAACATTTTGTTGTTTTCTCCTTCTAGGATTCTTACACGCATTGAAAAATGTGGAAATGCACGAGATCATTACATCACAAAATCCTGAAAAAGCCTTTGACTTTATATGATGTATAGCATTATTGATATAAAATCGTGGGACTTCTTGTGTATCTGTATTGATTTTGAAAAAGTTAGAAAGTCTTAGTATCATTTTCATAGATATTTCCTCATTTTACCTTTTTTGGTGAATTATAACATAATGAATTTGTTTAATTTTAAATTCATTGTGAGTACCCGCCATAAGAAACGATTACATGTACTTACCGATGTTGACTGTAGCATTCCCAAATTTTATACAAACAACGAGCCATACATCCTGCTTGGAATCAATGGAGACACCGAACTTCTTTTCGCCGTAAGGAGAAACAACCTTGTCGCCAAGATTTTGAACAAACACCTCACACGTCTTTCTATGAACTCTAATGTTATTGATGATGTTACACCTGTCGCTGAGGTACAGATGTCGCACTTGTTCTGGGCCACGGAACGAGTTAGGGTCGGTTTGGGTGACACCGATATCAACATGGCTACTACCGTCTAGTTGTAGCCGTAGCTTTGGGTCAGAAGGACGTAAAGGTTGGTCACTGAAGACTATACCCCCAGAGTATCGCTGATCCCAGGATGCTTCATTTCTCCCTTCAGAAATACGAACATTTTCTCCGCAAATATGGGAAAATCCCGTACATCTCTCCATAATCAATCTGCAATTTCAAAATCAAGCCTAATGTTATTACGTGTAAGTATGAGCGATTGTTCACTGATACTTTGTCTTAGTTATGTTGACTTTACGTTTGAATTGCAATTTTGTAAATTCTAAATTCTCCTATCGTCTCTTGAACCATGACTAAATACGTATACAGATATTATTGTTTCTGGCAGAATGACTAAATACATATACAAACATCATCATATCTGGAATTACGACTAAATACATAAACAAAAACTTAAGTTTCTTGGGTAATAACTATGTATATTAAATACAGTTATTTATATGACTGGCACCATGATTTAATTCATTTCATATTCAAATAAAAATGTCTCTTGCACAAGGACGGAATATATAGACAATTGTTTTCTCTTGGACTATTACCAAATATACATACATCCGCCTGAAGAAGCCCTAGAGGGCAGAACGGCCTAGCAGTAAATCTGACAGATTTATTTGTTTATTCTTTATATATACATATATTAACAAATACACAGCACCGTCGATACAGGGGGTAAATTTACCACATGGTCAATACTTAATAAAACAATACACGATACCTTTTATACTGGGGCAACATCACCACACCTTATGATAATTACAACACCGACAACAAAATATATACAGAAGCACAAACGTAACAGGATATCATTTACTACAGCGACCACTTACGCGAACAAAACATCCCAACAAAACGACAGTAATACTTGTACTGTAACTTCTACCGTTACTCCTACTACTGCGTATAATGATGATAACAACAGTTTGTATATGTGTGTTTCTTCCATCAGATTTTTCGAGTAGGTGAGTAAGTAATAAGATTAAGGTTTATTTAATTTGTAATACAATATAAGCTTAAACATTTAAAAATATTTAGGTTTTTCTTGGAATACACTTCAATGTTTCAAATTTGTCGATTCTACTGATTTGATTTATTTCAATGCTATATCTTAAATTTGGCTTTCAATTTTTTCTGGTTGGTGGATATATGCCAGGTCGAAAGGGAGATAAAGAAATACGCGTTTCCTTTGTTTTGGCCTCATTCAAACACTGCGAACTTAATCCATGTGCAACAATACAATTGTTTAACAGCTTAAACTTTAAACGAAACAGTTGGAAGTTAACTTAAATACTAGAATGACGTTTTCAGCATTACGCATGCGTATCCTTTTTTGGTGTATGCACAATTACTTCCTAGTTGTCAATGAAGACGTAACCATAAATATAAGTAATGCATCAATATTTTACTTTTAAATTAATTTATTTCAGAGTGTCGGACAGAGCTTGAACAATATGTGTAGTTATATTACCATAAAGCTATGCTTTTTAACTCCGTCACTTTCATTTACTTGTTTTTGTAGCTGTGTAAATATATTGTTCAATGTATAATGTATACTGTTGTATTAACAGAATAAGCGTGTCTTGGTTAACTACAAAACCATACATATATCTGTTATAGTTACACTTACTAAGAAGTCCAAAAAGAAACGTTTTTCAATCCGGCTGACTTATTTTATGTTTGGTGACTAATCATTTATATATGTATATGTAATGTGACGTAAGAGCTTTCACGAGTTATAATTACATACCAAATAAAATATAATATTTAATCAATCTGTTGTTTATACGTAAATTAAAGTATGTAGCCCATTCATTACTGCTGGTGTATGCTGCGAGAGTAATATGTTAGTAACTTAATGTGCAACAGACGTTTCGTTTATCTCTTCAAATGGTATATCATTTGACCAAACACACATACACACACATACGAAGGTATTAAAGTACTCATTGTCAAAAATACATGTAAAACATTATAACATTATTAGCATACAAGACAAAATATGACAGTGTAGCATATCCCACCTTAATTTAAGGAATCAATTCTTCAACCACAAACATCTTCTGATCTTGAAACGAAAACGAACAGTTACAGAAATCCAGGAAGTAATTTTACAAACATTATAAAGACTTTGAATTGTACCCGGTTATACTGCACCTAAAAATAGAATTACAGTGGTGTCATAACAGACATGTAGTCCTGTAACAGTTTATGTGTGGTTTTCTGCTGTACGTTGAATACTCGCAACATTAGAATAAATAACACAGCACATGACGTGTACCCTTACAGAGCTTAACAGACTGAGTTGACACCACTGTCTTTAGCTCTTCTCTAACATCAAACAATTTTCGTATTATTTAGTTACAAATGTATAGCAATCAACTACTGCACTAACACCGCTGTGATTGGAAAACGGATTAAGAAAACCAAATAAAAAGATAGCTTGTAAACCTATTTTATATGTCCTAGTGATCAAATCTCATGACACATCATAGCGTCACTACACCGGGATACTATATGAATTTGCGTCAATACCTAGAAACATTCGTCTGCTGGATAACTGAACTACTCGGTAGTTAAGTGGGCGTAAAACCCATCAATCAATATATCAACCTAGGTATAGTGTCAATTATAAGACCGTATCGCCAACACAAAATGTGAAGAGAAACATAGCTGACGGATTGTCAACATTTATACAAGACCCTTTGTGTTACAACTAGCTAACATATCGCTATCGGTAATTCAATGATCGAATTTCAAAATTCCCGAAAATATAACAAATCATACTTTGTCGTTTAGATGTCGTTAAGCTAACCAGTACAATAAGTACAATAAGAACAATCGCTATTCTGCAAACGTTATCATAACTTATTCATAACGTTTTCTTAATTTCATTATCATGTATTGTTGTATAGAAATAAATCCCCACCTTCTTAAACCTTTATGCTCATCAATCACATGTATTGTTGTATTAAAACAATTCATCATCTTCTTATACTGTGAATACTCAACGGATATTCCTTCTGAATAATCTACATGTAAGGTTTTTTCTTTTCGCACCGTTTTTATATATTAGCGATCAACCTATGCGGTTTCGATACCAGTCACACATATTTTTGCATGACAACTATTTTTCCCATTTATATATATTAAAACTGTAAACAAAGGGAAAACACTGGAATTGTATGATGGCATTTTTATGCAGGTGAATTTAATTAATTAATATATATATATATATATATATATCATGTTTATAATATAGTAACACAAATGACAAAGGGAGACAATTTTTGACTCGTGCCTTGTCCGGGCTCGAACTCACGATCTACGACACCTTATCGCCTAGTCAGAAATACCATACGCGTACACAACTACGCCAGGGATTTCCTGTCGTAATTGTACTGTGCTTAATATATATATATCTTTCCTTATCTTAACGCTATTTTGCTACAGCCAAGGCTTTGGTCAGAATTATTATATGTATTAACAAATCAGCGAAGGAAACACGAACTTGGTTGTTTCAAACTATGCCAATAAACCCAATAGAAAATAACCTATCTTTGCAATCGAAAGACATGTTCATATTTCCAAACTTTAAATTATAACCAAAACAGATTAGAAATAGCTACTTTATAAGACCCTTTTTTACAGTATTGACTGCATGTTTAAGTACCGAAAATTATTCTATTTGTTTTTACTGCATTTACACTATTAACTGATAGAAATATACATGTTAACAATATTTGAGGTATCTTGGCTTTACGATATTTTTACATCAGTAAAAATATCCATGATTAACAATATTCACACGTTATAAGTATACGTGTTTTATAATATTTACACATTGTTATAAGTATACGTGTTTTATAATATTTACACATTGTTATAAGTATATGTGTTTTATAATATTTATACATTATTATAAGTATACGTGTTTTATAATATTTACACATTGTTATAAGTATACGTGTTTTAAAATATTTACACAGTATTATAAGTATACGTGTTTTATAATATTTACACATTATTTTAGAATATGTGTTTTATAATATTTACACATTGTTATAAGTATACGTGTTTTATAATATTTACACAGTATTATAAGTATACGTGTTTTATAATATTTACACATTATTATAAGCATATGTGTTTTATAATATTTACACATTGTTCTAAGTATACGTGTTTTATAATATTTACATATTGTTATAAGTATACGTGTTTTATAATATTTACACACTGTTATAAGTATATGTGTTTTATAATATTTATACATTATTATAAGTATACTTGTTTTATAATATTTACACTTGTTATAAGTATATGTGTTTTATAATATTTACACAGTATTATAAGTAGACGTGTTTTATAATATTTACACATTATTATAAGTATATGTGTTTTATAATATTTACACATTGTTCTAAGTATACGTGTTTTATAATATTTGCACATTGTTATCAAAGTGTACATGTTTACGATAACAATGTTTGTGTTTCCTGTGATGATATGATGTAAAAGATTCTAAGTAGGAAGTACTGGTTTGTTTATACTTAGATATTTTCTCTCGATTTTGCGGCAACGACAAATATGTTGAAGTGATACTGGGACATTTTCCTTCAGTTTAAGATTGTTTTTCTCGTCTGCAGCAATAAGAGCGAATTTATCACGACAGCGAATATAAGTATTCAGTTAATTCAACATGAAAATGTATGTGGTAGGCACATTTTACACTTCGCGAATTCAGATTTAACTAGTGATAGACGAATATTTGACAAGGCGGAAGAAAATGCATTTGTCTTGTGCTTTGAATTTAAGATAACATTCTACATTGTTGTGTTATAATAGTTGTCAATTGATATAACTCATCAAAGTGAAGAGGAAGGGTGGGGTATCGCTAAGTATAGATTATAAAACGTCAATTTTAATTCAGATTAGGACTGTCAAGGTGACGGTGACAACTTTTACTTACTACTTCTCCAGCTAGAGATACATATTTTATATAGTAGGTAATATAATATCATATTTTTCACAAAAGCAAGTACTGCTTGCACATTTAGCGCACTGATGTTATGGCAAGTGAGCTTGAACTCTGAAAAAGAGTGGGGGGTGGTAATGTAACAGAGAATTCTATCTACAACCCACTATGCCAACTAAAATTAGTGTGGGATAAACAAACAATTGATTTTTAGATTATCATATTATGTTTCATTATCTTTACTTATTTATTTGTAATATTTACATTAATTACATAAACATTTTGCTAGATTTATTTAATGTTGTTTCTACATCAGTAAAAATCGTTTAGATTATTCTTGTATTTGCTATATATTTAAAATACAGACGTGTACATTATATAAAGTTAATTTCATGATGATTCATAGGGTATATGGGTGGGGTATATATTGATCCAGCTTAGTAGTCAAATAGCACCCAACGTACTTACAAAGAATACCTATCTTGCGAAACAAAGCTATGCTTCTCATAGCATCTGAATACTTCCCAAAATTTAACTTCGTGTTTTCCCTGCTTCACCTGTTTTGTTTTAGATCAAGCCAAAACGCAAGTTTGACTCACAATTTCCTGAAGATTCAATGTCTTTCTACTCGAGGAAGACGTAAAGTTATAATGGTATACCTGTCGAGATTTAAAGTGGTGGTTTGTAAAAGATAGCGAAGCTATCGGAATGCTTTATGAACAAGGGAGTATTGTATATTATAATATATGTGTCTGCCAATGCTTTATTTGCGATTGTTCTTTAAAAGAGTTAATGCAATAATCAAACATTTATCTGAAGAAAAAGTATCGATACTGCAGTAGATTCACTTTTTTTTTGAAAAGAAAATATGAACATGCGGTTTAATTTATTCATATTGTTTTCAGAGTTAATCCTATACGAAAAATAATATGTACTATAATCAAACAACTTGTACGACGAAAGCTGGGATAGGGTTTTTTAACTGTATGGCGAGTAAACAGTAGTAAAAGACTAGATGTATATTTTGTTGTCATCTTTATACGTGTGTCGGTAGTTCGTGAAACAGGTTTCACACGAAACCAGAACACTGACAAGTCAGCTAGCGCTCCTCCCTACGCATGTCCATTTAGTAATACCCATACCATTATTGTTTTAATAGCAGGGACCTTGACTTCAATATTAAAAAACAATCCCTTATTGCTTATCTTACATTATAGTGTAACATCGTGTCAAATTAAAAGAAAGAAAATGTATAGGTTTTTTGTTTCATAGGTAAGGAGTTTAATCCCCCTAGTCTCCTTTGGTCTACTAAGTCACATTGACCTTGACCTTGAACTTTTTTATAACTCATAATACACA
>JAULCA010240811.1:0-13574 GCA_032360845.1 Crassadoma gigantea
GGTTTGTATTTAACTAACCCCAGACCCATCTATAGGGTTGACCTTCAGTATACCAAGGACTACAACTTGGTTTGTATTTAACTAACCCCAGACCCATCTATAGGGTTGAACTTCAGTATACCAAGGACTACAACTTGGTTTGTATTTAACTAACCCCAAACCCATCTATAGGGTTGACCTTCTGTATACCAAGGACTACGACTCGGTATGTATTGAACTAACTCGGGGCTGTCTCAAGGTCTGTGGTACAGTTTGAACTATGGTGTACTGATAGGTACATTGATTTACATTGTGTAACTTATATTTGTTAGTATATCAGGTGATCAGATTTCTTCTGATATTTCACAATGTTTTTAAGAATTAAATATCATTTCAATTAGCTTTCATTGTTTAAACAGGAATGCAAACAGCTTACTTATTTAAATACTACTTAACAAGAAAACAAAACTTGGCAGGTTGTAGATTGAAATAAACTCATCTAGACCTGTCTGTAGGCAATATTTATCTGTGCCGTTTCTTCTGAACTATTAGGCTGATTACAATGAAACCTTGATCAATTCAACAATGCACTTTATCCCATCATTTTGATTTTCTCAAAATGTAGCCAGTGTTTAAAGAGATATGATAGCTTTTTTTCTGTACAAAATTACCTTAGTTACTCGACCACAATGTTTGCTTGTCAGCTGAATTATCAAGGCACCATGTAACCAAGACGTAAGTAACTACCATTTCTTTTGCTAGCTGTGTGTGAACTGGCAAGGTTTTTACGACCCCGAGTCGGGTATAGCCTACTACCAAGTGAGTGCGGGATCGGTGAACAGTATCAATGTTACTGACGTAGCAAATCTGACGCAGTACAGGCGCCTCGATCATGAGGCTTGCATCACCCTCGACCCCGGAAGTTACCTGGAGCATGACAAGGAGTACTTTGTCACAGTGTGGGCTTACAACGGAGGACACAAACAATTGGCAGTGGCCAAAACCTCAGATGGAGGTAATTTACATATGTTGAACATAAAAAATGCATGTATATGTATATTTAATATACCGTATTTTGCTGGTAAAAATCCCCCACAGTCCCCCTCACCCAACCCCTGGTAATAAGCCCCCAACTTCCCCAACCCCTACTTTTCTTAACTTTCTATGCATAGGGTAGGTGCCCTGTAATGAGCTCATCCCCCTTTCTTCAAGTTTTGCCTGCATCAAAAAGGTGAGCTTGTCCGTAATATTTTACTTTAAACAACTTCTTCTTAATAACCAAAAGGTCTAGGGTGTTTATATTTGGCCAGAAACAAACTGGGATGAAGGGCTACCAAGTTTATTGAAATTAATGACCTTCACTCATATTCAAGGTCACAGGGGTCAATTGTGTGTAAAAAAAACGCCTTTAAACAACTTTGTCTGAATAATAATAAGCCAAGAATGTTGAT
Organism: Crassadoma gigantea; assembly: GCA_032360845.1. Taxonomy (NCBI): domain Eukaryota; kingdom Metazoa; phylum Mollusca; class Bivalvia; order Pectinida; family Pectinidae; genus Crassadoma; species Crassadoma gigantea. The sequence continues at coordinate 1,431 of JAULCA010240811.1, forward strand.
ATCTGGTTAGTAGCATGCTGGGATCAAAGATACCAAGTTTGTTAAAATGAATGACCTTCACTTATATTCAAGGTCACAGGGGTCAAATTTGTATAAACATTTAAAGACCTAATTTCAGTAAACAAAAGGATAGGGTCATGATGTTTTGCAAGTTTCATCCTGAGATTAAGGGTTATAAAATGGTTCAACAAAATTACCTTGTCACAGCTAGGGTAAAATGTTTTGGAATCTTTTAACAGGTTCTTTTAAATGGCTTTTAATCATGAATACTGATATTTTGCCTGTATCTATATTTAAGATCACTTTTAGGTTACAAGTGTGAGATTTATACCAGGAGAGCGATGCAGGCCCAGTGGGCCTCTTGTTTGTATATTATATAATTAATGTTTAGCTAATTGTTTACCTTGCAGCATGAAAGTTTCATAATGTGTTGAACCGTGACTATTTCTTTAGCTGGAATGAAGATTGTTTTAGATTATTTGTGGTTTCAATTTTGTACCACTCAAATCTCAAAAGCAACATATTACTGAAAGAATCTTAATTCATTAAAAGATCAATATTTTAAACTTATTTCCAAGTCCTTGTATTATTTTAATGTATTTTACCAAAATATACAACAGTTATAATATTTTGTTTTACCACAGTGGTATGTGACCTAACCGCCCCTTTCCCAGGCGAAATTATTGATGGAAACCAAGACAACTTTGAAGATCAAGCGTATACAGCTGCTCAAGCAAAGGTCGAAGGTCAATGGAAGGATTTCTCTGACCCTGAGTCATTTATCAAGGACTATAAAGTGCAAGTGCACCGAGCAGTGTAAGTAAACTTGACAAACTTGTGATTATATAACCATATAACAACTTTAAAGTTGAGGATCTCAAACAAAAGTATATTGATATATAACACTGCTGGATCCTGTTCAAAAACGTCATTCCTTGACTTGATCTACAGTGCTGACAGGTTTCAGCCTAAAGGTCAGCACTGTAGGTAAGGTCAAGGAAATACTACTTAAAACAGGATCCATCGATATTTTAATTTTATTTAATTTTTTAATTTCAAACTGCCTGATGTGGTTATAATATTAAACATTCTTTTAACACATAAAATATGTTGACATCAATGCAAATGTATGCTATACAGGAACTTGAGCATGGACTATGAAGTACTGAGAGACTGGACGGAGTTTGATAACGAGACATCCAGCGTGAAGTGGCTGAACTTTCACTTGAACCATCGAGATCGTGTTAAGCTTGTTTTGAAGACAACTAACGGGGCTTTGAACACTATCCAGAATGAAACCAACAGCTATGTGGTCGACCTCACACCTCCTAAACTGTTCTATCTAGGGGATGGTGTGGGCCCGGAGAAGGACATACAGTTCCAGGTAAGGTCAAGGTCAAAGTCATACTGGTCAACTTATGGCCAGTATTGTGAGTCAAATGGTAAATGAGACCAACCGTTTCATAAAACTAAAAGAGACGGGGCTTTAGATAAGATAACCTTGGTTTTATGTCGGTTAAAATCTTTTTTCTAGGTAATTAGAAGACCATGGCTCTATATATTAAATAAAGATAAAACCAGGGCTTCAAGTAAGATAAAAACCTGGATTTAAGAGTGATAAAAATTATTGTTATGCCCCCGCCATCTAGTGTTATCCATGTCCGTCCCGTCTCGTCCCGCCCCGTCTATGAGCGGGGCCATTTATGTCTTACAGACATTTTCTAGTTTTAGATAAGATAAAATGAAGGGTTCCAAATTGTATTAAAAAAAGGAGATCTGAGTAATCTGAAAATCAGGGTCAATGAAAATATAACCCAGGGTCCCAACTTAAAATTAGGTTCCCTGTGGAGCCTGGGTCCCATGCGGGGCCGAGTTTCCAAAACTCTGTAAACCGAGAAATATTGCTAATTCAAACTTTTCTCTTCCCTCATGAAATCAATGTTTGCCCAGTGTTTATTTCATCATCCTATTTAAGAACTTTGTATATAGTGTTGTCTACTTACACTATCTGTAATGATAAATTCACCGTTATTTTGTAGGGCACAAAAGGTGAAAATTAAACTTCAGCAAAAGTTTTTTCCGGTTTACAGTAAGCCATTATATGTTCTTTATATATTATATAACTTGAGATGCCTTTTCTCTTGCAGGCTGATGCAAACAATTTATCTGCCAACTTTAAATTTGAGGATGTGGAGTCGTACATCAACCACTACAAGTTCCAGATCTATGAAAAGAGAGGAGGATCTCGCAACCAAATCTTCCCTGGTTAGTCTCTGTTTGAGTCCACAACAATAGTCAGGCTGTTAACGGCTCACAGAACAGAATCACTCTAATATTACCAAAGGTTAAATTAGTCTATGGAAAATAAATTTTATACCTGTTTTTTAACCCCAATGTTTTCTATTCTAAAGCAATAAAACATTGAGTTTGTGGGGCTTCTCAACAAGAGTGGTTAATATAAGTTGGTTTATCTTGTTTCATAATTGTTGTAAAACATATAAAGATTTTAGGTCACCTGATCTTTAGCTCAGTTGGGTTGTTATTTTTCAGGTCAATCAGAAATCCAATATGGCCATCATGGCTGCCATTTTGAAAAAAAACATTTCAAACTTAGATTAAAGTTCTAACAGGCCAATTAAACAGAAACTCTGTCTAGGAATGTATAACTCATGGTCCTGACAAACTTAACTTATACTTAACTATTTTTATGCCATCTCCATAAAATGGGGTAAGGGGGGGGGGGGCATATAGTGTTGCCCATGTCCGTCATGTCACATCCCGTCCCGTCCCGTCCCGTCCATGAACGGGGGGGCATTTATGTCTTACAGACATTTTCTAGTTTACTCAAATTGGAAGGGCTGATTGACATTATTATCTACACTTCGTATTTCAACAACAATAATTAATACTGTAGAACTCAGGTGATTGTTAACTTAAGGCCCATGGGCCTTTTGTTATTCTTAAATTTTTGTATGTCAGTTTGATCTTGTTTCCTAAAGCAGTAAAGCACCCCAGCCAAGTCCTACTATGTGTGATTTTTCTTTGTGAATGTTTGCAGCAACACGAGGGGAGTGGCTAGAATTGGATGATGATCCAGCTCGCACCCTCTACACCCAGGTCCTCACGCCTCTCAACGTCGGCAGCAGATACAGCGTGCGTGTCGGTGCCATCAACAACGCAGGATTTGTAGCAGCGTTTGAAACTGACGGTGTTGTCATTGACATATCACCTCCATTGGTATATACATTCTAGATATCTCTGCCATACTAACAACTTGATGTGAAGAAGAAATCTCTGTTTTGAATGTTTATTGTGTCCAATATATCAGGTGGCAAATATAACTTCAGCCCGAGTAATTATTTAAATACTATTTACAATTTTATTGGAAAACACAATGTTCTTCATTTTGTGTCCACTGCATTTCGCTACACAAAAATACAGGACAAAATAATAATAATGTGTTGTATACCAGGATATTTTTCACAATCAAACCACCGCCTTTTGCCCATCAATTCAATTTTTCAACCAGAGTTTCTTTCATCTTTCACATTCAATTGCAATAATGTTATGTTCTGCTGTATACTTATATTTACTGTAAATATCAATAAGCCCTATTTACTGAATTTGAAAAAGGGGAAAATTTAACTGGTATACATGTACACAAGCTATTAAATGTAGCACAAGTGTTAGGTTGTCCAAGGGACACTATTGTTAACTCTTTCACCACTGTACACCATAATGGACTCATCCAAACCAATGCCTAGTAGAGTCTACTGAAGTTACATAGGGGTGAAAGGGTTAAGTTGACTATTTATGCACCTCTGTTAATAGAAACTTGAATTCTTTTTTCTTTCAAATTATAGACATTATGGCTTAAAGTAGGGATCCTGAACAATGACATAGAGGAGAAGGTCGAAGGTTACGTGTGGCAGGCTGATCAGACAGGCATCAAAGCCAAGTGGTTGGCTACGGATCCTCAGTCTGGAATCACTGGCTACAAAGTGGCTGTAGGCACCACTCCATGTAAGGGACTCTATCACGATCAAAATACTGTATATTACATTCAAAATAATGCGAAAACAAAGACAATGATGAAAATAGGATGGAAATGATGTTAAGGTTTACTCAAAAGAATGTTATGAGAAATACACGTTTTGTGACAGTTGTTGATAAATTTTGCAGTCCTAAAATAGCAGTGTCATGTTGGGACGAGGTATGGTCATTAATTTGCACATTTTTTGGCAGACAGTGTTAGAGCACTATTGGTTCAACAGAAATGCAGACCAAAACGCTAACCTAATTTTACAACTTTTGCAAACGTACAAATCTATATGTTAAATAATATATTGTAAATCCTTACCTCAAACATTATTCTGTAACATTGCTGGACACAGTACAAATGTTGCACACCTACCAAATAAAAAAAATATAAACCTTTCTGAGGTTAATATTAATCATAATTTATCTTGTGATATATTGATGTCAAAGTTACATTATTTCCTATATTTACTAGATGGCACAGACAAACTTGACTACACAGAAATCAGCGACAGTGATGTATACATTCCCAACCTTGACCTTGACCTTACCAACCTGACTACCAAGAGTCCAGTGTATTACGTCTCGGTCAAAGCAATCAACGGTGCTGGAACTGAGAGCCTTACCGCTGTAACATCTACACCCATTGTAGTAGTAGAACAGGACACCGCAGGTAAGAGTGGAAGTTTATATCCTCTTCAACCGCCTTGTAGTTTATGGACATTATGAAAACCTAACATAATCTAAATTGAGATATCGAAAACTGTTCTATGTGCTCTACCATCCAGGACAACAAGAGTGAATAATTTAATCTGAAATAACTATTTTTATGATGATTTTTTTTTTTTGAAAAAGCAAATCTTAATTTAATTTCCCTGTTTTAGGTTACGCCATAGATGGTGCCGAGGGTCTGGGAATGGATGATATCATGTCTATGGACATAGACTACACAATGGACTTTTCCGTAGTTACCGCCCAGTTTGAGGGCTTCACCAGTGACCTCCACGGGGTCATGGGCTTTGAGTGGGCTGTTGGCACCAGCCCTGGGGGCGAGGAAGTCCAGCCTTTCATGACTGCAGGAATCGTCCACGAGGAGGATGACAGTATTCCTGGAGATGGTGAGTTTAGATAAAATATAAATCATAGATTCTATATTTAATCATTGTAAGAACCACTTTAATAAGAACACCAAGGATGATTTTTTATAAGGATACTCATTATAATATGATATGTGTCTAAGTTTTACATTTATTGATTTACTGCAAGTTCCTTAGTCTATATGCATTCTGGAAGAAACTGCATTCATATATCTATGAATATAGTTTAATCAGAATCATTTTGAAGCTTCTCCTGTCTCAAAGCACAGGAGACAACCGTTAGAAGCAAACATTTCAGTGACGTTAGGCTGTTCCAGGAATCCTGCTTGCACTGATGGCACAGACACTTAAATATAGAAAATATAAGGGAATATCTTCATTTAGGTCAATGATAACTAAAAACTTAGAACATATATATTAGCATTGAATAGTATTTTTTCAATGTTCTTGCCAGTATGAACGCAAATTGGTTACATTCATATTTACAATTAAGCCCTAGTGGGCTTAATAGAATGTATTTGTAACCGAATTGTGTTCATACCAGCAGGAAATGGAAAAAAGCACTGTTCAATCCTAATATATTAAATTTTGTGTATTTTGTTTGGTAAAGTGTTAAGTTTTGTGGTCTGTTGTTATGGTTACAGGTGTAGCCAGTAGCGGGTACGCTCAGACCACTGCCCAGCTAACAGCCAACAAGACCTACTACACAACTATTCGAGGAATTACCAATGGAGGAAACGTCCTAGAGACTTCGACGGATGGTTTTACTATCGACCTCACTCCCCCCAGTATAAAGCTGGAACGGTTTGTTGAATTTTATTTTTACATAATAGTAATCTTATTAAGTTTCCCACATTGTTACAGCAATTTTCATTGTATAACAGCAGTGATTGTTTTTCATTACCTCCACTATGAGTCGAACTCAGAATCTCTGGTTTACTAGTCTTATGCTCTACTTAATGAGCTAAATAGAAGTTATCCCTAGCCGAGTCGGCAAGGAAGCAGTTATTATTTTACCAAGGGTACTTCTTTTTGTTTTCAGCTTGACCGACAAATATGCAACTGATACAAACATAAAAGAGGGCTCCACCATATACCAACGGTCATCTGACTCCATGACAGCAAGCTGGCAGTACAACGACACGGAAAGCCCCATCGTAGAAAGCTGGTACACTGTGGGCACATATCCATTTGCAGATGACATCAAAACATTGCAGTATGCTGAGATTACCTCCCTTGGCCTGAGTTCCATGCCTCTAGGGTCCATCTCACCTGATGTCACAGGTATGTTATCATCTTCAATCTTATTTCAGTACAGAACATTAATTAGGGCTACACAATCAAGATATCGGTGTCTTCTATTTTATTAATCATGGAATCTGTCCATCTGTTCATCCGTTCCAAGCAATGGTATTTTAAAGGAGCTTAACTAGAATGTTCGCTTTAGTGGTAAATGGTACTTTATGGATATAATACATTGATAATGTCATGTTACCAAAGTCCCAAAATCCAAGGTGGTCATAGTCCCTTGCTTCTGATAGGTCAAGATACCTTCGTATAATACTGTAACTGTTGGTATGATTTGTTCATACTTGGTTGAAAATGGTAGTTTGTGGATAAGTACAAATTAGCCTGGTCTAATAATCCAAGATGGCCACCATAGCCTCCAATTTACTAATATTGTTTTGTCATTAATATCGTTTTGCTGGTCTTAAAAATAAGATATCAATTTGTACTTAGGATCCATTCTAGAACTTCAGATTTTCCTAATTCAAGAATTATTTAAGAGTTATTTTATTCTTCAGAATATATTATTTGTTGATAGCTTAATCACTTAATTAACAGGTAAACCCAACATCCTGAGTATCTGGGCAAAGAACAAAGCAGGGATGATTGAAGGTGTGGCCTCCGGCTCTGTTGTGTTTGACAGTTCCGACCCTCTAATGGGGGAAGTCACCTGTCCGGATTATGTACAGGTAAGTGTCGAATATTGATTTCATGTGAATAGATATAGCAGGGTTTCAAGGGAAATTGAAGAGAGAGATTTGTGGTCGTGTTGAATATCTGGAGTTTGTCTTTAATGAGTAACATTTGCTTTAATACTATTTACAGTTGAATGCTCCGGTGTTGTGTACATGGACTGGCTTCTTTGACGAGGAAAGTGGTATAGACAAGTACCTAATCACCATGGGACAGATACAGGGCTCGGACGACATCTTCAACAATGGCGAGGTTGACGGGAGCATCTCCTCTTACTCAATCACAGGTGAATACTCTGGATACTGGTTACATACTTGTAATCCATACCTGTATAACCTCTCAAGTATGGATTCATTATAGTTAATATTAAGTTAAAATCCTCTGCGAATGTGTGGCAGATTTTAAATGTTCACAAGATTGAAGTCACCTTCTAGCTTCACTCTACAGGTGATATCCCTTTAGCTCAGTGGTTGGGTAACTGACTAGGAAGTTTGGGATTGTTGATGTGACCCTTGGTAGAAGCACATTTACTCTTTTTCCTGTTACAGATGTTAGAGATTTTGTGGTTGAATTTGCAGTAGGTTGCTGTAGAAATAGAAAGTTATTAAGGTATAAGAAATGTGGAAGTATGCGGCAGGAATAAATACTTTGTTTTATGTCAGTATGGTAACCTACTCAGATTTTGGCCTTTTATTAGTTAATGTAAAATTAATTAGAATTTCTTGAACAAGGAAGTTTTCCCTAAGAAGGAAAAGAAGAGCTAACGCTGGTTCAACATAGGTATAGGGTCTTGAAGTAGTGTGCTCGCTTATAAAGTAATTGCTTGTAAGTATTCTATAATCAAATCACTTGATTAATTCTGCAGAATTAAAAGCAATTTTATTTATTTACACTGAAAATATATTGATATTCCTATATTGACTAATTGCATACAAGTAGTTGAATTTCACTGATAATTTGAGTGAACATCCTTTTACAATTATCAGTATCAGATAAGGTAGAAAAGAGTTCAATTAGATTGTAAACTTTAGTATTTCTCGATATCAATTTCTATCGAAGTGGTTTGATCCGTTTGGTCTGTGACAGGTCTCGGCAGTAAACTGAAGCATGGTGGCACTTACTTTGTCACTGTAACAGCTGTGAACAAGGTTGGACTGGAGATATATGCCTTCTCTAACGAGATTGGAATCGACAGAACACCGCCTGTGGCTGGTCTGGTGGTGGACCTTCACACCGTTTACCGGGTAGACGCCACCAATACTGACAACACTGTAGCTTATAACAGAAAAGTCTGCACGACTGCCGAAGGTAAGTATGATAGGGCTCTATACATTTGTTGATGAATAATGATACTTTGATGGATTGGCAGCAGCTGAATCTTGTTGCATGCAAACAAATCTTTTAAATATTTCATGGGACCAAAATCATGTGCCAATATCTAAAAAGATCTGAAAAAGAATAAAATAATATCACAAAAGATGACAGTTAAAGCTGTCCTATGCAAAAAGCCAGTTGTAGGGTACCGTGTAGATTTTGAAAGTCAAAAAGAGCATGGAAAAAAAGTAGCTTCCTCAAAAAATATGGAAAAGTATAAAGCCGTCATGTTTATTGATACTTCATGATCACATGCTGATCGATCAAGATACATGACGACCCCCCCATTGAGGATATGGTATAGTCCTCTTCATGTCTTTACCCCTGTAAGGGGTAACAGTGTAGCCCTTTAGGATTGGTGCCACATGTTCCTTTTACCATCACCCCTTTTTTGAAAAACACTATATTCCTTTTAATATAGTATATTCCTTTTAATATCATCACCCCTTTATTGTGATACAGAGTATTACTTTTCATAAAATCACTCACTTATTGTAATACAGCTTATTCCTTTTAATATCATCACTACTTCATTGTGATAAAGTGTATTCTTTTAATATCATCACTACTTCATTGTGATACAGTGTATTCCTTTTAATATCATCACTACTTCATTGTGATACAGTGTATTCTTTTAATATCATCACTCCTTTATTGTTATACAGTGAATTCCTTTTAATATCATCACTCATTTATTGTAATACAGAGTATTACTTTCAATATCATCACTCACTTAATGTAATACAATGTATTCCTTTTAATATCATCATTCCTTTATTGTGATACAGTGAATACCTTTTAATATCATTGCCATGTCTGGTGGTACAGTGCATTCCTCAAGTCACCACTATTACATTTGGAAATTTGTAAATCATTTCTGTGACATCATTCCAGAAACCTAATCATTTATTAACAGATTTTGATCAAACTTTATACAAAGTTCAAGTGTGCGAATACTTTGAATGAATCCTCTGAAGACACCAAAGAATAAGGTTACTGTTGGTATTTGTAGAAATTTGTCAAAAAAGGACTTTACATGTACTTTGCATTGGAGCATTAGTATTTATGTTTTATAGACTTTTTCTAGTGTTAGCAAGTGTAAAATAATGTAGAAGTTAAGAAATCTTGTGTTCAAAATCAATGAAATAGAACATGATCGGTCAGATTACGGCAGAGACGATCCTTGATATGTATATTTTCTGAACAGACTGCTTGACCCTATGACCCTAGAGACGATCCTTGATATGTATATTTTTTGTACAGACTGCTTGACCCTGGATGCTGTTTGTACTGAGTCGCTGACATCACTCTCGGTCACCTGGCAACCATTTTCTGACCCTGAATCCAAAATTGTGAGGTAAGTAGAAGAAACAGCTATATGCATTTAACTTTGTTCTTTGCTTATGTTTTGATATCCCACTACCTTGGGAATAACAGGTAGTATGGGAAGGTAAACAGTACAAATAATTTAAGGTACACAAACAAAAACTTTTGATAATTACAAAGTGTGGTTTGTATTTACAGACACCAGATTGCTGTTGGTACGACCCCTGGTGGAGGTCAAGTGAAGCCTTTCTTTGATATACCTAATGAGGCCAAGCACTACACTGTCAGTGGCCTTAACCTGCTAAACCACACACAGGTATATTACACCACATTAGTGGCCTTAAGTTGCTGAACCACACACAGGTGTTTTATATTGAATATATGTTATAAAAGCACTATCGTGATATGTTATAGCTTCCTATATTATTTTTGAGACAAAGCATTTGCAGAAATTATTCTGTTTTGCAATACATAAATGTAAGAAATTCTGCAAACTTCCTTTCGTTTTGATATAGAGTAAAACCTTTAGGTTCTTGGTATGCCAAATTTTATATTTTTAACAAATGTTGTTTGTGAAGACACTATCTTTATTGTTATGTTGAGTTGGTGGATCTTTTAGCCCACAGCATTATGGGAAATGTTGGTAGTGTGGATACCAATTTTAGTGTTACACTTGTGCTTGGTAGCTTCACTGTCATTTAAAGGTGGCATATATTGATATGTTTAAAGATAGAGTGACCAAGGTATCTTACTGTAGGTTTGTCTTTTTTACAGCTGTTTGTGTCGGTCAAAGTCATCAATGGAGCAGGATTAACTACAGTAGCTACATCAAATGGAATTTACATGTCTTATCTCAGCCAGGGGTTACCTCCCCTTGGTCCTGTGGCAGTCATCGACACTTTGGAAAACTCCATCGGAGATGTGTATGTTTTTAATCATTTTCTGGTTATTTTGTATGTCACCAGTGTAACAAAGTCCCATTTTATAATCAACTTTTGTCTGTTCTGGGTCCATAAAACTTACATTTTTTTAATTCTTTACCCAAGGCACTGAACCAATTTCAATAAAATATCAAGAAACCTTTCGAATCAACATTGTGAATTACATGGATCACTCAGACCCCGCCCCAGCCAGACCGGCCAACTTTCCCCTGGTCAACACTCACTGTGTCAACACAACTGTTTGTCCTTATCACTCCTAAACTACGGGTACTACACAGCTTTCAATGAAACTTTGTATACAGGATATATTCTTCATGTAACTAGGCACCTCGTTCTTCTTTGGAAAGGTATTAGTCTTTTACAACCAGAATTGAATATTGGAGGTGTTGGGGATATCAGTTAGCCTGCAGCTTATAGGTTCAATTACTGACAAATAATGAAATTTATCTGTGTTGATAGGAATTTTCAGACAGATTTGGCAACTATCCGAGCAGAATGGGATGTCGGTGGTGACCCATGTCCTGTACTTAGCTACCACTGGCAGATAGAACGGATAGATGGAATGGTCATTATGCCCTTCCTAGACATGCAGAGTAAGTGAAAAATTCTCTCATCTGTACTTATTTATTTTCCAAATTTCAAAGCAATTGTATTCAAAATATCTGAAGCAGATAAAATTGATGCATATTTATAATATATCGCGTTAAGAACATATGAGATAGTATTTGTCTGCCAATCCTTTAGTTTGAAGAAACAATCTTCACAATAAGCATGATTTTTATATGTCTAATGCTACATATATTCTATAGTGAGTTAAACAATTAAAAGATTACATTCTCTTAGATTTTCCGCTGTTACTTTTGTCTTATGGTAAAACCTGAAGACCTGTGAAAATAATTTTGAATTGTCTTCAGCCCAGATAGTTGGTGTAAATGATGGACTACAAATGCAGGACAGAGAAATGTACTTCTCCAAACTGAGGGTCACCAATGCCCTTAATTACACATACGTTATCCGATCTGACGGTGTCACCATTCAACAAGATCCTCTACTTCCGGGCAAAGTGTTCGACGGTGACATCACTGGTTACGACCTCAACTTCCTGCCCTCCAAGATTACCGTCTCTGCCAACTGGTTGGGCTTTGGTCAGCCAGCTGACTCTCTCATACAAATAGATGTAGAATCAGGTAATATACAATATGTATATAGTTATCCCAATTCTGCGTAAATTCTCAGAGTATAATTTAGGCTCTGCTGTGGCTCTTCAAACTGTGACAGCTGGTATATTATGGAATTGGACAGAGTTTGGTCACTGTTAACATAATCTATAAATAAATATCCATATTGAAATAGGTGCCATAATTTCTTGTGTATCACCCATGTGTTAT
>JAULCA010241033.1:10034-26955 GCA_032360845.1 Crassadoma gigantea
GCATCCGAACTTAAAACGCATTCTGTGTTCCGAATCGTCTTGTGGGGAACAGGGCTGTTGCTATGCTATGACCGCGATACATCCTCTGGATGATTTCATTAACACTATATTTTAGGGAACATATTACACGTGTCCAGGAAATAAATAAAGATTGATGGCAGTACGTACATCACAATAATGACTTACCTCCATGCCTTATAAATCCATCGAGAACTGCTCCTCCTGTGTCACCGGAAGTGGCAACAATAATGACGTATCTGTTGGAAACACCGTCACCATATTGAAAACACAAGACATAATGCATGTATAGAATTCATAAGAATGAAATTGTATAGTTTAAGTTCAGGTGATTATTCAACTAAAATTTTGTTCACTTTTTTAGCAAGTCCTTAAAATACACGTACTGTCACTTTATGGTATCTTCTAAATAAATAATATGAATCATCTTTTATGAATCACCACAGATAACTCGAAACTCTGATGAAAATGAATGACCGCCAACGTGACAACTAAAATTACTTCAAGAAAATGTTATTGACAAGGATAGCACAGGAAAGTAGTAAACTTGTTCGACACAATACTTCAAAGCAGTAGTTAAACACCTACGCCGCTTTTTGATACTGTCTCAACGGGTTGGGTTGATAACAATGTTTGTTAAGTGTTATTTTCTACTAAGATTGTCAACTGTGGTTGCCTAGATTGGGTAGCCAGCACTTTCCGTAAACGAGAAAATATTTTTCTTGTTGATGGAAAGTGCCAACGATTTCCGATTGAGTAGCTAGCTATAAATATTAACAGTAAAAAAAAACCAATAAAACACTTTCTGTCCATATTTCCAAACAACTCACTTTGTTGTAGTGTCGGATGCCTTCAACGCGTTAACGAAGAATTGTGGCATCAACTGCAGTGCCGCGTCCTTGAAGGAAGCTGTTGGCCCATGGAATAGTTCTAGAAGATACTGATTGTTGTGTAGATGGCGTACCGGAAATACTTTGAAACAATCAAAGTTGTCATTGCTATAAGCACGAGAAACAAAAGCTGACAACACTGACGGATGGAGATCAGATGGGTGAATGCACTTTTCAAGGATTTGAAGGGCTCGCTGGGGATACTTTGAGTCAACCATTCGTTTGATTTCTCCTGTAGATAAAACAGGCAGACAGGAGCCAGGAACAAACAACCCGCCATCAGGCGCCAGGCCTTTAAGAATGACATCGGAGAAAGACTTCCTGGTTTCATGTTTTGCGTGCTGTCGGGTCGATACATACCCGGGTTTCATGTTCAACCTACTCAAGGCTGAAAATACTTTATTCGTTATGGATTCCGGATTTTCGTTTTCCTCGACTATGACACGAATGTCGTACGATCCTTCGTAAAATTGTTGTCTGTATTTAAGTATGCTTTCCATTGTCACTCCGTCATTTTGTCCTACGATGCGATTGACTCTCATCTCCTCTAACCGCCTGACAATATCATGCGATGGTGTATCCAAAAATACCACAGTACCCATCCCTGCTATGTGGTCCATCGCAGGCTTGTACATGGGGTTAGAACCAGTAAGGGAGATAACTTTACCACGTTCTCTGAACTCCAGGAGTGCTTTTCCTTCCTCTTCAATAAATGAATCTGATCCGACTTCTGCCAACTATAAAATAAAACATGAGGTCAAAGGGCCTTAGCGGTCACGTGAGTTATATTATAGGAACTGGTAGCTCATTTTCATTGTTGAGATGTGATGTGGAAATCAACATGTAAACTAAAGTGAAATAAGAAAAATCCCTCTGTGGCCCGCCCTAGCCCCCAGAGTTGTACAAGTAATCCCAATTTTACAATGTAATACCCTCATCCACCAAAGATGGTTCTGCCCAAGTTTGAAAACAATTCCTGCTGAAAATGGATGAAATTTATCCGTAAGACTTAGCGTTCTATACCGAAAATCCAACCCCAAGAGAATGGGTAGCCTGGGAGTACTGAAATTAACAATTTAAATAAAACTCCTGATGTTATTTCCATCCATGCACTGTAGTACCTCAGAGTCTTGAGAAGAAGATTTTTGGAATATTGATTATATTTCCCTTTGGGCCCCTGTCCTGGCCTCAGAGGTTGGGGTAGGAATTCTTATTTTAAATTTGATCACCAAATAAAATAATTTCCCAAAGAAAATTGTTGAAATATACCCAAAAGTGATATTTCCCTATATAAACTGTAGAACATTATCATGTCGGACACCCGAGTTCCGCTCCCCTATCAAGCTGGTCAGGCTGACGATCGGAAATCTGAACAGAGCCTGCCATTTTCTCTAACTTTTATGACCTCGGTGCTGATTGGCTTCTAAATTTAACGGACCAATCAGCACCGAGGTCACAAAAGTTAGAGAAAATGGCAGACTCTGTTAAGATTTCCGATCGTTAGCCTGACCAGCTTGAAAGCTGGACTCTGAAGTCTGACATGATAATGTTACGCCGTGAGCCATCATACAGGTAGGTGTGTTTCCTATCATATAGCTGACATGCCGTGTGTTTTGCGCTATCCACTAGAGATTTAGCGTGTCATCCCGTAGATAGCAAGGTGTCCGACCAACTGAAATTCGACCATTTTTCGATGTTTCATGAAGTCTACCGAAAACTATTCTGCATGATATATGGCAAACCATACATCAAATTAAAGATAAACTATTCCCCTGCCCTATAAACGGTTATGACAAAATCGCATGTTTTCTGGAACTGGGTCATCAGGGGACGGAGTTGGCAACCTTTATTATAGGTGTATTGACAGACGATCTAGTACCTGTGGGGTGCCTAGTTACTATGGTATCTCTCGTTTCATTGATGATAAAATATTTAAGTCACGTTTGCCTTACGCGGTTGCACAGTGTCCGGACGCTCACTACTACTTAAGTAAATGGTACTTTTAATTAACCGATCATGGAACAATGTTTGATTATTTGTTGGTTGGCAGAGTACTAAAAATTTGACAGGAAACAATTGGGCCAAGACTGACAGCCCACCTCTGGCCTGAAGAATGGACTAGTTATCAAACATTCGTTATCATATCGTCAAGTTTAACAGAATGTTTCAAGTTTCAAGTTTTATTCGGACTTTAGGCCATTGGCCCATCAGTATACAATATATGTAATATACAAGTCATAGAAAATGTACAGAGAATGAGTACAATCATTTCCATTATAATACCCTTAATTTGTTTGCCTCGTGGATGAATTTTCCTAGTATGAAATACATAAGGATAAAAAATAATATGAAAGCGGAGAAACAGAAATAGATTCAAAGGGTTGCGATGGATGTAACAATCAATTTCGGTTTCGAGGAGCAGAAGATAGCTAAGAAAACTACTGATTCTGCAAGGTGTCTTACATTTATTTGCTTTCAGGTTTATTACTTCCTCACAGTTGGAGAAAAAGAGTGGAGTCTTCTGCAGAATCTAGGTAATTCTAGGTGTGCTAATCTTCGCTCACCAATGATTTCAATACAAAACACATTCCCTATACACTGAAGAGAGAACCTGATCGTAACCCTTTACAAATGTATAGATACACCGCAAATGATGCATTTTGCCCCGGAGTTGCCGTTCCTTATACGCTCTGTGTATATAATGCGAGACCACAGGGACCTGAGAATTTGTTACAGCCTTTTTTATAAGTTTTCGGAGTAATTTTATACGTTTTAAGGTTATAGATTAATTTTGTCTTTCCGGGTAAAGTGTTTTGCCGAAAACTACTCTCAGAACACCTAAGTTTAGGTCCAAATATAGCTGTAACAAATTCTCAGGAACCTGTGCGACATGTCTCCGGGTAAGAGACCGTGCACCAATAACAAATTAATTGCATTACTTTCAATACATATCCTTTCCACTCTATTGCTGTTTTTTTTTCTACGGCAACTGTCCTCAATCAAATCGTAGATCATAAAGCAGATTTATTGTAACTTCAATCAATGATAATAACAAAATACGAAATAACACACAGAAAATCCCAATTGTTAATTATCTCACCTTTTCTGATACAGGCATGCCCCAAAACGGTTCGAGATGATGGTCATCAATGTCCAACACGTCCATCCCTAATTTAGGACCAAGCAGTCGACCAACCGTGGTTTTACCGGACCCTGGACTGCCTATTAAAATTACATTATCCTGAAATTAATCATAAAATAATATTACATTATGTTCACGGTGCGGGGAGTAAAATATTTTGAGGTTTTAGGGACTAATCACTGCCAACTGTACGGCTATCCCCGATTTGTCCTTAGCCAAAGTGCGTGAAACAATTGTTTTTCTCTATGCGAAAGATAAGTTGGTGAAATTTAAAGGAATATCAAAATGATTGGAATCGACGTGTACAGAGTAAAACAATGCTCTGAAGACAGATATAAATGGTTGTTTTTACTGTATCTACATTTCTTTTTAATTCGTTAATTCACCCTCTGAAGACACAGTTTAACTCTTCCAATTCAAAAGCTGGAACAGTTCATTAGGTGAATGAGTAGGTACAAATGGATGTTAGTAGTAATTTATGTAATCTCAAATGCTGTGTGTTATAGAGAATTTTTCATTTCTGAAATATACACATGTACATGTATAAATGAAATTTGTTGCTAAAACGAGAAAAATGGAAAATTGTAAACATCATGGGCCTGCTCGATTCCGATAAAATGTATTGTATTCTAATCCAACAAATTTAAAGTGCCCGTCTACCAGCTGCTGATCGTCCTTTCGTAAGACGGCCTAACGCAAACCGAGTAGGCCTGGATCCGAATGGCGTGTTACACTTGTCTCGTTCAACCAGACTCTTGTTGTCTGCGCAAGCTACGCCGAGAGTCTGGTCAAACCTAGTGCTTTCGTGACATCATAACGAGGCGAACCAGAATTCTGGTAAATGATTTCATTGGTCAAAGGTTGACATGCCCTTTTCAACTGTTGTACATTAATTCATGAAGCTAACAAGGTTATTGATGCAAGTCAAGCCAGATGACTGAGAACTTGTACATGTAGGTGTTTTGAATGGTGTACAATCTCACTGTTTTGCAACTTCAGTCCGCCTTGTTGGCTTTGTGCTCAGTTATGATTTATTCAGTAGAAATGTATGGCATTCTGGATATTTGACACATTTTCTTATGTTGTTCTACACGTGAAAACACGTACAAGTACTTCAGAAATGCATGCATAGGTATTTTTTTCATTAATTTCCTTATTCTGTGAAATATTTAATGGTGTAGACATAAATTCGGGGAAACGAAAGTGAAAACACTGCCCTCTGGTGATGGTCATCTTTAGTACTGTGTTTGACCAGACTCTTGAATCACAGGTAATCAAGCGTCTGGTTGAACGGCACTACTGTTGCAGCTGTCACTTTCCCTTTTAGGATTCCGGGTTTCCGTCACTGATGAACAAAATATTGATTATTTTCATGAGCTTTTACAAAAGTTATCTGTTAGAATTGGAAACAATTGATACATGCATTTGATTGAAGAAGTGACACTATAACGTTATGGACGGTACTCGCTCAGCGTTAGACATCTTTAAATCCCCCGCTTCATGTGTATACATGTATATATATATAATATAACATTTGACCTACAACTGATGAACCAAACCACAACAGTATACACCATCAGTTAACCATCAGTCATTTTGTACGTACCCTTGCATTGTTGTTAGTTGTACAGTAACATGGCGTTTTGACCACCGTGGCAGGTACCAGTAGATTCCGCCAAATAGGTTGGCATTTAAAGCGAGATATCCCCCGAATTATACCGTACATGTTCATTAAAGGTCAGGCCTACTCCGTCTGGGCCAAGGCTGTGTCCGAGTTAGTCGCCATATGTTGTTGTGTGCGCTACCGCTAAACAAACGAAAATTGTATTGTGAAATATCCTAGAAACTAAACTATTGTTACATAATACCTACAACCTACCATTACACATATCAATATCATTTCGCCTCGACTGACATTCTTAAAATAACATTTTGTTGAGATTTTGCCGTGATAACTCTTATGGCTCATAAAGGTATTTCATACAGGCCGGGGCACATGTCAGTGTATATCTAACTTTTCCTCAAAATGACAAATATATGGAAGTTGTTTGGTATACCCATGTCAAGAACAATGTCAATAATGACCGTTGCAGAAATTATTTGTCGAAAATATTCTTGATTTTATTTGAAATTACCTTTATAATGCAGAATTTTAGTGGCGCAAAATTGCATTGAATAATATAATTCATTAAAACACTTACCTTTACCACGGAATTAGATTAGAGTGGTATCTAAGTCCGTGCCTGTACATGCATTACTGGACAAAAAAAGATAATCCGGGAACACGTAAAATTAAGTTATTGTAGCCATGAACCAAACAGTTAAGTTGAATCCATATTAAATGTGGCGTCGTTAGCACATCATTTGTAACCCGATATGTTTCATGACATGACATGGCATGACATATGGCATGGTACATGAATAACATGATATATATATATTACATAAACGTTGGTTGTTATGTAGTATAATATATCACATGACATGTTAAATGAGACTTAAAACAAATAGGACATTACACAGTATAACATATTTTCTGATATATTTATTGTACATATTGTGCATATTTCAGCGGACTAGGCTGGAGTCCATTGTCTCTGACTGGGAGCAGTTGGAAAGGGGGGTACCTCAAGGATCTATTTTAGGACCTTTAATTTTTAATAATTTTATAAATGACAATTTTTAAATGTTCATAAGGTTACCCTCTACAATTATGCTAACGATAACACACGGTCGCATATTGACTCTGACCCTGTTCAATTAAAGAATACACTGGAAGAGGAGAGTAATATTTTAATCAAGTGGTTCGAGGATAATGGCATGAAGGCCAATCCTGACACGGTTCAGGCTTTATCCATAGGGAAAAAACACATAGTATGATATCTTCCTATACAATTAAAGACCATGTGGTAAAATGTGAAGATGTCGTTAAACTTACTGTTGGGTGTAGACATTGGCTTTAACTTGAAGTTTGACTTTCCTGTGTCTAACATTGGCAAGAAAGCATCCAAACAGTTATGTGTTTAAACACGGATTGGCTACAATCTAAGCAAGCAGGGGAAAATTTGAGTTTTAAATGTTTAATTCTTTCAATTTTTAATTATTGTCGCCTGGCATAGCATTTTTGCAGTTTAAATTCCACAGGAAAGATGGAGAAATACAAGAAAGAGCCATTCGTTTTATTGAGGATGACTTCACAACGCCGGTTTCAGAACTTTCAGAGAAAGTCAACTTATCTTTCCTGCATATAAACAGAATGAAAACCATGGCTTGTGAAGTTTTTAAAATTATTATCAATGTAACTCCAGATTATTTATGCAATCTTTTAACATTGAAATTGTCTTTTTATAACCTCAGGAACGAAAGACAGCTGTAGCTACCAAGAGTAGGAACAACCAGATATGGACTGAAGTCTCTTCACTACGAGGCCACCTGGGTGTGGAACAGTCTGCCAAAACAATTGAGGAAGATGGGTTGTTATACAGAGTTTGCCAGACTACTGCACTCCTGGGATGGCCACGTTTGCTCATGTAGTATCTATACATGTGTTTAGAGTTTCAATGTTTTTTTCAGAGTTTTAGTCTTCATCATCAGTTACCTTATTTACTATGTACCTATCTTTTTAGCTTAACTTCTGCTTTGCATGGCTTTAGGTATACCAATAATTTGCAGCATAGTTTCTAGCCTTCTCTTCTAATCATCATTATAGCTCAATATCTTTTACTTACTAGACCTTGTCCTCTTATTTTAATTCACACTATATTAGTGTATATTATGTCAATGTTTACTATTTTGCTATACAAGCATGTATGTAAATTACACTTGAAGTGCTTTAACCCTCCTATTATATAGCAACACCTGTGTGATATGCAGGTGTTCACTATTATCTCATTACATCATTTTTAGTATATTACTTTAAATCTAGTGCCTGTGATATCTAATTATATGCTGCTATGTTATTGTATGTTTTATGTGCTATTTATATGCAAGCTTTCTGTGATTGTATATAGCTTGTTTTGTTTGTTTTCTGTTTGCTTTTTATCATGTTTTGTCACAAAAATAGCGCTACTGCGCTAATGTTTCTCTGTTTGATATATGCGACGTCAAATAAAGCTTCTTGTATCTTGTTCTTGCAGGCAATACCAATTGATACCATATGTCATATCACATCTGATATCACATTTCATGTGATGTCACAATGTCAATATATAAGTAATATATTTTGCCGTTTTAAGGTCATATGCTATCTAATATATGTCAAAATGAGCTTAAAGTATATGATTTCTTTTCCAGTAAACTAATAACCGAATAATGGCGTTGTTAATTAGCTGCGCCGTCTTTTAGAAATATAACTTTCGTTATTATTGTGTGATCTAGGGACTTGAGTAAGACTAGTCAAGTGTGTTCCGGCGCATGTCATTTAAGGAGCAGGAAATAACTAGGTGCATGCATTCATGAACTACCGGATCAGCCATAAGGAAATCACCGTTGACTGGTTAACGTACATGTACTCTAAAGCTAGTGGTAGGTTTATTTCATATTCGTCATTATGATGATTTGTAACATATCACCTATACGCTTTAGTAAATACTACTGGCTTTTTATCCGAGTAAACTATATCTGGTAATCTATGCCGGGAGACCCCCAGTCAGTGGACGGTCGAAATACCGCGTTCTTGATAGATAAAACGTGGAGTTTGCCTTCCGGAATACTTATTTCTGTACACAATTATTGAACGATCTATTGCAAGTTGTTTAAATTGTATAACAAACTTCATTTAGCTTCGTTCTGATGTATAATTGAGCTTGATCGAGAACATGGTCACCAGCTATATAAACAGATAAATGATATGTAACCGAAATCAAAGTGAAAGTACTATGACTGAAATAAGACCAGCATAACAATTAACTAGTCGAGATGGGCCACAAAAGTATTTCAATAAGATATGCGTACTCGCACTCGTAAGACGGGCTTGGAAATATATCTGTTTTTAAATTTTACTTCATGTTATGACTGATATGGAAACATGTTCACGGAACGCGGAATGACGAGAAACGGATCTGTCAAAATATAGTTAACTAGTATATATTGCAACAGTTCCTTCACGTTCCGCGTTTTCAAGTTAATATGTTAGTACGGTAGCGGTAGACATATATACTAGACATATATACCGCCTCGACTCTGTTCTTTGCTTAGAACATGGTGAGCGATACTTCCCTTTATTAAAAAAAATGTTTTCATCTCTAGGAATTAAGGCCAACATACACCGGATTATACCCGAATATGACAGAATTAACTGGAACTGGTAGCAAATCGCTAATATCTGTTAAGACGGAAAAAGTTATAAAAATAATCTTCATGGAGTCTCCGCAAATTGCATTTAAGCAAAATGTGTTGTCAATAAATTGTACAGGCACAACAATGTCAGAAAGATTGGTCGATAGGTTCGAGGCTCTCTCTGGCTGATATGTATGCACAGGTGTTTTTGTAAACGGATGTAGTTTGATGTGTTTTATCATTATTATTATTAAATGCCTTCGCTTGGTGCTGAACCCCTCTGATTAATTAGGCTTAAGCTGTACCGTATGAGCTAAAAAGAAAACGGCTAGTAGTCTACCAGGGTGACATAATCTTATTCAACATTCATTT
The DNA here is from genome assembly GCA_032360845.1 of Crassadoma gigantea. Taxonomy (NCBI): domain Eukaryota; kingdom Metazoa; phylum Mollusca; class Bivalvia; order Pectinida; family Pectinidae; genus Crassadoma; species Crassadoma gigantea. Next base: position 19,734 of record JAULCA010241033.1, read on the forward strand.
TTAATTCGATGTGTTGTCTTCCTTTTCTGTTATAGAATCATGCCAATGGATCGCAAGGATAAGGCTAAAATACGAGCTCATATGGATTACATCGTTGGAAACTTTGACGTTACTGATTTTGTAACTGATTTAGTTGGAAAAGGATTGACTCTAGAGACTAAACGTGAGATTGACAAAGTGGAAGTACAACGCGAGAAAAATAGAAAATGTCTCGAATGTCTAATGAAATCTGAAAATGGATCATATGACGTGCTAATTGAGCTGTTGAGAGAAAAAAATTATACAAAAGTTATCAACAAACTTGAAAGTGGCCTACCACCCGCAGAAACAGCAGCGACCGGTAAGTTCGTCACCATAATATTACAATTCTCCCATATTAAAGTGTACTTGTATTTGGATGACAAAGTTAACGTAAGTGTTCTAAATAATAGACCGTAAATGTTATAGATGTATATTAAATCGCATAAATGAAATAGAAGATTTAATGTTCGTTCTTAAACCAAAATAATATCTGATAAACACATTAAAAAAATGATGCCACTTTTTATTTTACAGAAGAAGCAAGCACACCATGTATAAACGTGCCGACGAACAAACGAGGCCTGTACCTGACTGAAAAAGAGCTTATGTATTTTTCTAGAACAATCTCTCCGAAGGACAAGTTAAAGTTGGCCACGTGTTTAGGAGTTGATAAACACAATGTTGAAGTTATAGAAATGGAAAACCAAGATCTTCGTGTACAAATGATGAAACTTCTGTTTACATGGAAGATTAAAAGAGGCGGTTGTACACTGGGTGCGCTTATGGACAATCTTAACGATTCCATCGAGAACGGCGTCAGCATTGACACCGACAAAATAGAGCAGATCATTGAAGACCTACAATGACGATGAAGATTGTGATGTTCAACAACAAGAAAAACTTGATTTTATACCAGGCTGTGCTATGTCTTGATATATTTGTATTAATTGTAAAGGTAGGAGAGCACAGATGTAACATCAGGGACTGGTATGGTTGTTCCCTTACGATAATACTTTGTGTAGTAACCAATTTAATATATTGGTACAGGTTAAAACTCGATTGAGTAAGAAGTCCTTCGATACTCATTTATTTATACATAACTTTAAATCCTTTCACTTCTAGGTATCTTTAGTAGACTCTACCATACATTGATCTGGATGAGTCCACTTTGGTCCACAGTGATGGAAGGGTTTAGTAAAAAAAAAAGAAGGAACAATAGTCTTCTGGAAAACCTAACTACTCGGTAGTGAAGCGAACGTAAAACAATCCGTCACAGAAGGACCACAGGTGTTTTTAGGTTGAGCGTAATGCCTATATGAATATTATGACAATAGATACTAGTTGTGTGGATAACTATCAATGCTGTTATGTTGTATATTAACTGCTTTTTATATTCTTTTGACTGTAATAAAATATATCACAGCTATTTTGAAAATGTCATTTATAAATTTAACATATCATAGATGTTCTCACTCCTGTTTCCATTCACATTACATACAGTCAAGGTCTTCCAATAGCTTGACATTAATCTCCAAACGGACAGGAATTCCAGTTTTCAAACTTTTGTTGATGATTTATTGTAACGTTAAACTACAAATGGACAGTTAGATATTTGATATTGTTTCCATTAGGTTTTTGTTTTTGTTTTTAATACAAAACGTGTTTTGAACTTGAAATAAAATATATTTTCGCTTACAATATCATGATAGTTGTTTGCATAATGAAACCGCTAAAACATGAAGGTCCCTGCAAATATAAGGCCAAAGAACACAAAAGCGATAATAGCCTTTATTGTTGATCAAGGTTTGATCAGGAATCGATTGGGAGTTGTCGTTGTTGTTATCACTATGAATTTCTTCGACATAATTGAATAGGAAGGAGTTTCTATATTGTATACATCTATTCGTGTAACAATCTAATCTATAGTGATTATATATAAAATCTTCGCAGTGTCACTTCTATCCTAAAATATACATTTCTGCTGTAGATGTTCCATGTTCCTGAAAAAATATAAACACATCAAGTCAATCATTGTATTCGTTTCGAGTTACCTAAATATTCGTCTGAACACGTTAGTTGTCAGTCATTCTGTGATAGTACTGCCAACCCTTGCATGTTGAAGACATTTTAGGCATTGCTGATAATCATGTATTGATATGTATATAAACCATCTTGTTTAATGGAAATAGCTACAAACTAACGATTATTCCTGGTGAAAAATACCAGATTTGTTAGATTAATATGAATGTAATTAGTTTGTAAACTCTGTGGAAATATTCAGTTCTTTCAGGATTTTAATTTATTTTCTTGAGCCTCTGGAGATATGAAAATAAAAACAAAGAGTTTTATGAATTTAATAGAAAATTCCGAAGTAGATTGTTACATAATATTTTCCACATTATCAAGAACTGTTGCGAAAATTGCACTGAAAAAGCAGGCTTTTCAATGACATTAATAATGTCTTAAATCGTGTCACTTAAAAAACTTACTATTGTTGGAGATAAAATAAATTACGAAAGTAATTACATTCAACATTACACGACTTGATACTAAGGTGAAGTTTGTGTTTACATTATATATGTACTGCAAACCTAATTAGTTGTTCATTATGAAATCGGGGTTTAAAACCATCCCTTGAATACATTCGCCTATAGCACTTGGAATTGCAATTTAAACTGAATATTAATATTACATGCATAGCGTGGTTATAATGTCTAATAAAATGGTACTACACTAACATAGTATTGTTCATAATAAACTAAATATTATAAAACTAGGCTCATTTGAACCAGCAACAATATATCATTTATTTACGAGTTTCAATTTTTCAATATTTTGTTGACGATTTTTTGTAGCTATTGACTACAAATAGGTAGCATTCAAATCAACTTGTTGAATATTTGAATTCTTTCCATTAAGCTCTTTTTGTTTTTAATACAAAACGAGTTTTAAAGATAAAATAAAATTTTGCCTGCACAATCATGATAACTGTTTGTATAAGGAGACAGTTTGGTCCCTGCAAATACAAGGTAAAAAATTCACAAGCAATAAAAGCCTTTATTGTTGATCAACGTTTGATCAGGAATCGATTGGGAGTTGTCACTGATGTTATCATTATGTATTTCAACATAACTGAATAGGAAAAAGTTTTCTGGGGAGATAGATTCTATACATGTATGCTTGAGACAATCTAATTTATATATGTGTTTGATTAAGTCTTCGCAGTGCCATTAATATATCTTCTATCTTAAAAATACGTTTCTGCTGTAGCTGTTTGAAGTTTCTGGAACAAAGACAAACACAATTTATCAAACAATGTATTCGTTTCGAATCCATCTAACACTCTAGTTGTCAGTCATTCTGTGACGATGACCGATAACCGATATGTATTTTCTTGCGCCCCTCGAAAGTCTAAATTATGTCACAAATATACTGAGTTTTGTTTGATTTGAGACAAATTTACTTCATGAAAGTAATTACATTTGACGTCACACGACTTGATACTGAGGTGACGTTTGTGTTTAACATAATACTGCACACCTGAGGTGATCCTTATGGGGTGTAATACCATCCTTGAATGTACTCGCTTATATATAATTACTGCATTTGGAATTGCGATTTAAAAATCAGTAAAATAATAAAACATATAGCGTTATTTAGAATGTCAAATAAAATTGTGTTACACTAATATGATGTTGTTTATATCAAATAAAATATTATTATCTTAAGCTCGTTTGAAATAGCGACAACGTACGTATACCCTTCATCATCTACGACTTTCATTAGATTTCCCTCCATTATATTCTGGTAATGTTTTGGAAGAAGCAGATCACAACGCTTGCTTCGCCTCGTTAGCTATTCGAAAATCAACCTTGACTATATCTTCTACTTTTTCTCGGGCTGGCCACCCGTGTGGTTCTATTATCAATACTGGTTTATCTCATTTCTTCATATAAACATGCAGTCTTTGGGACTTTCTACACATAAGACAACCTGTTAATAATTGGACAATTTGCCCTTACTTTGCACTTTTTCTATTACACTGCCATAATTGTAATTTTTCCTTTGTTTTCTCTGTCTGTCAGTTTGAGGAGTCTAGAGTAGCTCGGGAAGTTTGGATTAACCCTTTCATCCCGTGTAACTTTAGTAGACTCTACCGTGCATTGATCTTGATGAATCCATTATGGTATACAGTGGTGAAAGGGTAAGGCAACTGTTTTTGCCGCTCACGCCATTCAGCTTACGTATTTCAATGTATCTTTTATTTGTCCAGCCATTACTTAAAAAGTACCCTTTCTTATATTACCAAACCACACTACAATGCCAACGTCTCTCTTGACATTTAGGAGCATTCTGTACGTTGTTTTATACAGGTAAGTTTGTGTATTTAAAGGGACCAAGTTGTGCGTTTCAACATTGTAAAATACTGTTTGACGGGCATAGACAATCAACCTGAACACGGTTTTAAATTACGTGGGTCGGAGTCACCCATTTACAAAATTCATCCCAACTTTCGATTGGTAGAAACCTGAACCTGATGTTTAATTCATTAATGGGTTAAGACATGTGTTGTTTTACAGATGAAATAACCAATTCCCTGTTATTTTCCCTACGTCTGCAAAGAACTTACGAAAAAATAATCCTTTACTTGTTCATATTTTGTGATTGAGGGATATGTGTAAGATGTTACCATTGCGCATGTCATAAAAATGAGCAGGAAATAAGATATCACCTACCGGATTGCCCCCGTACAGAAATAAGCTGTAAAAGTGGACGTACTTTAAAAATTGAGGTAAGTTTATATATAGCTTTCATAATCGTCAATATAGTTATATGGTAAATATCACTTACTTACTTTATAGTAAACCATGTTGGCTAAGCTATCGGAACACTGATCACCTAGACTGTCGATTGACCCGGTACCAGATAGACTTTAGAAGCCGTGTTTTCATTCCTGGGTACTTCATTTTTGCACAAAAAGTTACAAACGATCTATCACATCTAGTTAAACATCTAAACCTACAAGGTGTTTCGTTTAATGGACTTGTTTAATCGGAAACATGGACAGCAAAGCTGTATATATGCTATGTAAGGATGGGATCAAAGTGAAAGTGATAACACCAAAGTAAGGCTAGCATAACTTATGTGTAGTTCTGCGGGATCAAGGAGGGATTTAAATCAGATGTGCGTCTAACAAGATAAAAAATATATGCATTTCTTAAAATTTTACTTCATGTTATTTAGCCATGGTTGATATGACCTACTTTGTACATATACGGTCACGGATCGCAGTGTAACGAGAAACGGATCTGTATGAAAAGCTGAAATGTAAATGTTCTATATTGCAACAATCATAAGCAGATGGTTCTTCCATGTGCTGTCTGTTTTATTGGGTTGAAATTAAACTGACCAATCTATAGAGGTAGATATTTTTTCAGTTCGACTTTGTGTATTGCAAAATAATTCGTTATCCGTTATGCTTATCACATAAACGGAAGTTACTTCCCTTCCATTGATATTAATGGCAAATAATGGAATTTCAATAGTTTTAAGAAGACTTCGGTTCAGCGTATATCCAACGTCACTTTGCCTCAAACACCCCAAATTTCTTTGGACAAAGTTGATTGGATTATCAACTGGAAATAAAGAGATGGTTTTATCATTTACTGGAAACAAAGGTGGCTCGATCGATTTGTAACATGTAGTTGTTGTGTTTAGCATATAAAAATCTGGGATGAGGTGGCCAAATAAAAGCGTCAATAATGCTTTATATATGTGTTTAACCCCGGAGGGTGGGAAAATGTTCTATACATGTAGCTTGTTATATAAAGATTTTTGGTAAAGTGGAAAAGGTTATTTAAACATAAGAAAAAGCCACGTGTATTCTAACACCAATTAAAAAAAAAGTTTGGCAATTAGTTGTACAGGTTCAAAAAGAATGGACAACAGGCCTCAAGGCTAAAGGAAGTCCCCCCCTTCCCTTGGTATATAGATATATTTGTAATGTTTTCTTTAGTACATAACGAAATGTATAACATATATGATATAGTCAGTACTATTTTGTGTTAAAGCAATAATTAATTCGACAATGTGACTATCAAAATGTAAGACTTATCTCTATTCTAAGTAACGGAAATCGGTCAGTTAGATAGAAGTAGCAATATCTTATGGCGAAACAAACGTGCACACGTATAACTACTCACTTCTGATTCGTTATGTTGTCTGTTTCAGAATCATGCCAATGGGTCGTAAGGATGTGGCTAAAATAGAAGCACACATGGATTACATCGTTGAAAACTTTGACGTCACAGATATTATAAATGATTTAGTTGGAAACGGATTGACGTTAGAGACTAAAGAAAAGATCGATCAAATCCAGAAAATTCGCGATAAAAACAGAAAATGTCTTCAGTGTCTAATTAAATCTGAACATGGATCATATGAAGTGCTAGTGGAGCTCCTGAGAAAAAGAAATTATACAAAAGTTATCGAAAAACTTGAAAGTGGCCTACCACCAGAGGAAAAGGCAGGGAAAGGTGAATATGTCATAAAAATATTAACCTTTCCCCTGTTCGCTTAATTTGATGATGAAATTCAGTGTATAGCTCAATATATGATAATATGTTCTGTATTGAAATATACTGCGTCGTTACTCAAACTCCATAAGTTTTTCATAAAAGTTAAATTTTCGCTGATTCTGAAACCTTAAGCACATGTTATTAATAACGGCATGTGGATATACTAGCCCTGATTCATTCAAGGTGAAGAGCATTACTGAACTGCGAAGATATCAACTTTTAAAATATGCAAACTAATATAGATTTCTTTTTAAGATATTTGATTGTTTCAAAACAAATGGATTACACAGATGAAAATCATGATACTTAATATTTCACTTTCTCTTGCAGCAGAAGCAGTCACACCAAGCATACACGTGCCGGAAAACAAACGCCACCTACCATTGAGTGATAAGCAGTTGCTGCACTTCTCTGAAACCGTCTCTCCAAAAGATAAGATTGAGTGGGCCACGTGTTTAGATATCTCTCAACTTGATGTAGATCACATAAATATGGACTATCATGACAGTAGTACTCAGATGATGAAAATTCTGATACGCTGGCGCACAAAATCGGGAAAGGATGCTACCCTGGGTTTGCTTATGGATCGGTTTAATCGATTGCTCGACATCGGTGTCAACATT
>JAULCA010241034.1:0-13573 GCA_032360845.1 Crassadoma gigantea
TGCTTTTGTACACAGAATATTTTCTGACAGTGTATTTTTCGGATATAATTGCTGTGTGCATAATCTCATTGTACTTACGAACAAAGGTGTAGTTACCTTCAATTCAAAACGCATACATGTATGCATACAAAGTAATACATGGAAAGGCATATTTGCATGGTATGTTTTTGCCAGGAATTAAAAAAACTCCATGTAATCATATTTATAATCCTGTATATTTGGTTCTGTATTTGTTAGTTATTTCTTCCATGAATTGCACTCAGATCGATTGAAAGCACATTTGCATAGTAAAACGTAGCCAAGTATATGCCTATGTGAACACTCAATCTGAACTACTTCCCAAAAAGATTCGTTAAACTTTTTATGGGGTGATATTTGTATATTACAAACAAAAGAAACAGTTAAGCATCAGTAATGGCGTAACCTGAATAACTAGAATCATATACATTGTAATACAAAAATAACAGAGTGTTGGACAATTGGATTCATTTATCAAGATTTACACTTGCTCCATATATCGACCAAGGCACCAAATTATCCACAATCAACACGTATAAAACGCAAATGAATATGATCGTATTCAAATATGGTACAAATATACACGTACATTCTTTAAAAACACTCCAATTTTGTATAGATACGATATAACGTTGGAAATCCATTGTTCTGTATCATCTTCACATCTAGCTTTTCTAACCCGAACGCGTCTGCTTACATAGGAGAGTTCCATCGCCTTTGTAAAGCTTTGCTGACATTGACAATTCTACATGGGCTTTAGGTAACTCAAAGGTGTACATGTACACTGTATGTACTGCTTGGATTTATACAGTGTGGGGTTACTCAAACAATTCAAATTCTTAGCTCTTTTACAGCACTTCACAATAAGTGATTTACACGGGTTAGTATAACACTACTCAATCAAAATTAATTCTAATTTAAATGTACCTATTCTCTTATCAAAATACATGTAGGTATTAAATACTTAACTACATCATTTTCATTAACGGTATATATGTTACATACGCACATGTACAAAATGTAGCTGTCACTTAGAAAAAAATAAATCAATGCATTCATATACTAATATACGAAAAATAGTAATCAAAACTTCGTTACAATTAGTTGTTCAGGTGGCTCAACACACCACGAAAAAATGGACAAAAACAATTGAAATCTTAATATTGTAATTCCTATGTTTAGTCAAAAACTTCTTAGACCTTAGTATAGCATCTGGCAAGCTCATCGTTTTTTTTTCGAAAACCATGGAAAATGCTAAATATTGAAAATAATATTTTTTTTTTAACTTTTTTGAGCCTGCATTATTATACATCTTCATATGGCAACTAATGAGAAGTAAAATATCTTTCAAAATTTTATTTGAAACTATTTTGTTTTTCAAAAAAATAAAAAACGTCAAAACCTGGAATTTCTTTAAAACTGACGGTTAAAAATGAATATTTTTTTCTGTAAAATATTCCACAAATATACAATTTATGAAAACTATTGAATTGAATGAAAAATGAATTATTAATAAGATATTTTCAAATTAAGACAATTGTGACATTGAAATTTCCTTTCAAGAGTTATCTTTCTTGATTTAACAGGAACTTTTTTTCATAAGGCTTTTTTAGCCAGTGCACTTGCCAAAACAAAACTCAGAATGATCATCATCATTTTCTTCATCATCCGTTACATAATTATCAGTTGCATAATCATCTAAAATAAATGTAAAAAAACACTGAATCAATGGACACCTGACATGTATTTTTTATTTGTATTCATGTATGTGGAGATAGGTGATATTACCACTTTAATTTATGCTTATCTTATTAAATAAATACTGGGCTAATCAACTCTATGTATTGAAAATTAAACAGTAAACATGCATCTGAAATTACTTACATGATCAGTGATAAACCTACATGCAAGTCCCGAGTCCAGTACTCATAGAATTTTGATGGGACTCGCAGAATTTCTGGAAATAGTTGAACTGTGGGCCTCATTGTTGTAAAGGGTTCATTCAAATAATTGAAATAACCCAGAGATTGTATTGTATTTGTAAATCACATTATTGGAGTTGATATAACGTAAATTTTCGATTACTTCGTAACATTTTCTAAGTGATTTCAAAATAACACAACCATATACCGATCAATTTGTTTTAAAAATAAAAAGCAAAAGGTATATAAATTAACTATGCAGATTATGTTTGTTTGATGCGCAGGAACGTAAACATAGCATTGTTTCAAACATTAACCGGTATTTTTATTATTGTCTCGATAGTTGTCATGATTAACAATCTTACATTTACTGTATGCATGGTCATGGTGCACGTGGCTATCGTTTAGTTCACTGACATTGTTTCTTGAAGTGAATCTGCCGTGGTTATCTCTTTCCATTTCAAAACCTAATCGTCGACGTTTTCTTCGGTCCTCGGAAACATTAGCAAAAAACGGCTTAAATGTAAAGCGTTCAAGTGATTGAGTATGTTTGTGTAGTTTTCAAAGTTGGAGAGTACTCTTTACGGTGTATGGGCAAATTTCGCTTGGAAATATTCAGTCCCTCTATACTTTTTTCGAAAGTACGTCATTAAAATGGACGCCGATGACGCTGTGTCGGGTAACCTTAAGTACTGTTCCAGAAGTATAATACTTGCCTTTTAGCTAAGTCTTCTGAGCTAAGTGTCTGAGTATGCATATTATTTTCCAGTAAGACCGGTATACTTTGAAAAATGTCTGGGTTCATGCAGATAAAATTTGTAACGAATTAAAGAAAAAGAAAAAAACAAATCACAACCTCAATGCAATGCGTTTTTTTGTACACAAGGCTTTTTCTTACCTTTCTTCAAATTTCAACGATATATCCATCGCTTTATTGTAGTTAATAGTAATTAAAAACTGCAAACGGAAACAGTCTAGGGTTTTTTGTGTTCTGGTTTTAAATACAGTTAAAATTATATGTATTGATGAAAAGATAAACAATAGTATTTTCTCTCTATAATCAATTATTTATAATTCCCATGGTTTGGCTTATAAAGGACACGGCTTTGAATTTTATTTTATTTTAATTAAATTCCCATATTTGGGCGCCTACAGAGCATACCCAACCACTCATATAACATTCAACATTTTTCAATACTTCTGAATTTTCAGTTCAGTCATCATTTAAAATCTCATAACACATTCATCATTGTATTCATTAGTTCTGAATTCAATGTTCAGTCATCATTATTAATTCAATATACTGAATAAAAAGTTCATTGCTTTAAACCCCAAACATGGTACCGCAGCATTTTTGGCATGTGACTAGTGTAAAAGGAGGAGTCATAGCTTACTGCTGGGAGGGCCTCTACACACTGCAATTTAATTATAGACACAGAGCTGATAACAACATAGGGAGCACATGTATACACAAAACACTTTTGTCTTACCTTACGGTTATCACTGAATAAATATCCTGTTTGTTTTCAATATGTTCACTAATCAATCACTAAAAACAACACTCATTAGTTATTAATTTAGATTAAATATTTACTACACATGTCTCCTTCTCTCTAGCTGGTATACATATGCTCAATCCACAGAACCCAAATGTATTCACGGAAATTGTATGTTTTCCTTTTGTGGACAGAGGATCTTAACTTTTGTCGTGGTGCTTTTTGGTGCAGTTTGCCTTGATGTTATTGGCCTATCCACGTTTTCATTCCAGTCAAGAATAGAAAGATTGATTCTCATTTTGTAGGAGCATTCATTTAATACAATTCGTTTGTCTTGATACTGTAGCAGGGAGTTGTTGAATGATTCCACGTAGTGTGTGTCTTTGCAGTAACAGTAATCTTCAGCATTTTTGTAAACTTGAAGTTTCAAAAGAAAATCTTTCAGCATTTTTTCTGCCTCCGGAGTCCTGATTGTGTTTTTTGTGCTTTCATAGGGAAGATCTGATTACATCTTAATGAACAGTGGCATTCTGTGTGATTTCCCTTGTAGTGTTCAGATATGTTAGCGATGTTTTTTCTGAGCGTGTTCGGTTCTCTGTTGCAGTTTTGTTTGTACCAATAAATATGGGTCCGTATAGATGCAGCTTTGTCCGAAAATTCACTGTGCCAGCTGTTCCCCTGATTCTTCTTTGTTCCCTGTGTTATTTTCTTTGCAGCTCTTCCTACGCTTTTTGTCATGTGCCATATGTCATTGCAGTATTGTGTGTCCCCTCTTTCCTCCCGAAGATATTTGAAAACGGAAGCATTATTGTCATGAGCATGGTATTTTAGGAACTTGTTCTTCATCTAAATAGTCATATATCTTTCGGACACCAATTAGTTTGTGTCTCTGACTTGAGGAATCATCCTTTTTGCTACCAGTTTCAATTTTTAGCACTCTGTGTGTCATATCTCCTAGGCAAAAAACATCCGTAAATTTTGAATTCCGGCGCCCGCAGTGCCTTGCATCAGTCATTATACCAATACCATCTTCCAAGTCGGATGCAACAGAATGTGCTATTTCGTCAAGGAGTGCGTCTTCCTGTGCCTTTTGAGATAATTCCTCAACAATTGGTGCATAGCTTTCCTGTAAATCGTGGTGTGTGGTGATGAATACCAGTTCAATGTATAACCTTCACTTCATTTCATTATGAATTTGCTGACATGTCTAAACTTTTCTTCAGAAGCTACTTTGATTTCACAGGAACGACTTGTCTAATGATTCTAGACCTGTTGTAGAAAGTTGGTAATTGCCGAAGGTGTTGCAATAAATATGCTTTCATTAAAAGCATTTTCCATCTCAATATATTGATATGATGGTGGTACTTATGACGTGGAGGCATAGCATGTGTTGTCTTTTGTTGTCCTTGACTTCAGGTTGTTATCTATGTAAAAATCGAAAACAGTGTTTAACATATCTTTTGTCCCAATGTTAGATATTTTTCCTTCTCCCAGCTTCATTTTGATTGTATCCATTTTGTTGAAAATATGGCACTTTTCCTCTTCATCATTACACATGAACTCAAATCTTGTCCGTACCTTAGTTGACTGTTGTTCTTTCTTCTCTTATTTCGCTCCTTTTGATTATTAGGGTTGTCACTTGGTCCCTTTTTTCTTGGGTTCATCTCACGATTGAGTTCTCTGATCCTACTTGCTTCCGCCATTTTGACATAAAATGGAATGATACTTTCATTCCCAGGGAGAAAGGTGTACAGTCAAACAATATCATTTGGAGGGGACACAGGGTGTATTTATCCCACAAATCATTTAGATATATTAATCATTTTGATCATATCTCTGTTCCACATATCATTTGCGAAACAAGTTTCACAAAAATAATATTTAGGATTATAATTTATTAAGAATTAGGTGAAATTTGTTACATTCAATAAAGGTACCTTCCCTATCCTTATACTAGATTATCTCCCCGCCAAAAACAAAGAATCCCTGGTGCCCTGTATATGGGTAGGTGTCAGACAGGTAATTTTCAATATAATAATTGTTGTTATTATTTCCCAGAGAACTGATAATTTCGACCTTTCATTTAATTAAATTATATATACTCATTTAAGTCCGAATTTCATTTTGTGTCTATTATGATAATCACAAATATAAAATAAGTTAAAATTCCCCTCAATAACCCTTACATTGTTCTAACAAGGTACAGCATAAAACTCATCTGTCACACCAACCCAACCCTTGACCCGCTCATGTCGCTCATTTATTTATAATTCCTATGGTTTGGCTTATATTTTTCTTGTCATTCATATAAATTTAATTCACCATTAGTGTACATAATCAATATCTCATTCAACAATGAAGTTCATATCTTGAATCCACAAATCACATCTGAAATGTCCTAGGTATCACTAATGCCTGAAGAGGCAAAAGTAAAGATTGCCGCGCACTGCCACATACCCCACACAGGGAGAACCCCCCTAGCGACAAACACCCTCCCCAGTAAGTTTAAGCCGTCCCCAAACAATCTACCCCACTCTAGTATCCTTAAATGCCTCTACATATTCGGCGGAAAACCCGACCCCCCTTTAAGTATGTGTTCGATACCGCCCTGCAACGAGTTCAAGAATATGGCATTGCCTAATGCAGACAAATGAACACCATCTTCTGGCTTGAATAACTGTTCATTTTCCTTTACAATATGTTGGTGCTTGATGTACCCACCCTGGAGATGAAGCACTGCCTTTGCACATACCCCATTCAAGTTTCACCTACACTTATTCATGGCTCTAGTATTGTTTGAGTGGCGCCATCTTAGCCTGGGTAGTACTTGTGAAAAAATCAATCTTGTGGTTGGAAAAAGTCTTTGAAGGGCCTTGATCTGTTCAACTGCCATTAAACACTGACTTCCTGCTGTTTTCTCACCAATGGCATTGCCATCCAGGTGAATGACAATAGCTTGTGGGTGTGGACCAACTTTTTTAGAGTTGTGGCCTTTCTGGTTAACTGTCTAATCCTTAGGCCGCCATAACCCTGCCACCATAGGTCTGCACCAGGAATATTGAGGCCAATGCCCCCAGGGCGATCCCAAAAAAGCTGCTACTTGTGCATGTCTTATTATGTAGAACTGCCCCAAATTGGTATCTAGTTAATGGAGCTCCCCCATAATGGCAGAGTAAAGGTCCCTGGTGTTTCCCCCGAATCCCTCGAAATGTTCCCTCTTAATTTTTGGATTATTATGGTTACACCTTTTCCAGTCTGGTCAGTTTTGGAATAGCGGATATTTAGAAGATGATTTTTTCCACGAATATCTAAAGCTATGTCCTCATACTGTATGATGTGTTGTGCAGACATTTTGTTTGTCAAGGTTAACTCACCCACCCGAAGTAGACAAAAAAATGCTATAACATACGCAAAACTGAAGAGCTTTGCTTCATATGTAGATGAACATATAATGGGGAGAGAGTGCACTATCCTCGTCAAGAGATTGACGGAAATGGGTAAACGGGTATCTTTACGGGAGTTTGATCTACGAATACCTTCAATCATCTTCCTGACAAGAAACGAAAGTGTTGGGTCATCCCCTCCCAAGTTTCGGAATCGCTTTCACTGGGGATCGAGATGTTTGAGTGTTAAGTATTGTGACCAAAGCTAAGTTATCTACTCGAAACTTTACTCTTCTATTGGCTAGTCGAGGTCCCCATAACAGTAACGAAAGTACTATGGGAATAAACTCCAAGAGACTCAGGCTACCCATGATTGATTTACCTTCCCACTTGTCAGGCCACTGGTAAAATACAAAGCTGCCAGCAAAATATGGCCCACAGCCCAAATCATCAGAATCTGAACTGTCTGTGAAAAGACTAAGTGTGTCATTGTCCTGCCAAGTAGATGAATGGATGAAGGCCCTACCTCAGCCACATTGTGATATCCTCCTTCATTATCTGTGAGATACGCATGTGATGAAACTTTGCTGTTACAGACGTCATGATATCATAGAACCTTCGTAAGAAGGCTCTGCCTGGTAAAATGGCTTTACAAAAGAAACTGAGAGACCAAACTAGGGATTTTAGCTTAGACCTAGTGGTTTTCTTTGAATGTAGCATGGTCAAAAGGCTCTGTTTTAGATCCGACATTTTCTTGGGTGGTACTCTGATCATCATTTCCACAATATCGATTTCATATCCAAGAAAATTTGAGGCAAGTGAATGGGCCAACAGTTTTGTCCTGTGCTAATGAAATCCCAAACTCTAAACACATGTCCTGAAAGCCAACTATTAGTTGGCGACACTTATTTGTACCTTTTTCCCCACAGAAGAGAAAGTCATCAAGCTAATGATCAAAACTAGAGAAACCTACCCTGTTCTCCACAAGCCAATACAGAAATGTTGATTTTTTTTTCAAATAGGTTGCACGAAACTGAACAGCTCATAGGGAGACATTTGTCAATGTAGTGGTTGTCCTTAAACTTAAATCTCAGCAGATCTAAATCCCCTGGATGTACTGGAAGTTATCTGAAGGCTGACTTTATATAATTTTTTCCCAGAAGTGTTCCCTTACCAAGCGTGGCTATCATTTCAATAATGTCATCAAATTTGGAATACTTTACTGAACTATATTCTTCTTCAATGAAATCATTAACACTTCCATTGAAAGGGAAAGACAGGTGTGTGATTAACCTCCATGTGTTATCAGGTTTGGGAACAATACCTAAAGGAGATATCCCAAGTGTTGAAAGAGGTCGTACTTTAAATGGGCCTAAAATCCTACCCAAATCGACTTCCTTCAAAATCTTTTCACTTGCAGCTGCAGGGTTCTTAGAAATTGAAACTAAATTTGAACACTCTGTTGGATGTCTGGGGCCCAAATAATGTAAACGGGGACCACGAGAAAACCCAGTCAACAATTCATTTGCTTCAGCAATTCTTGGGTACTGGCTTAGACAATTTTTTAAGTTTTCAGTTTTGATGGGTTTGGCTGCCAGGGCCCATATATTCCTGTCCACGTCCCCTCCCCCTTGTACCTTTGAAGGGCATTCTTGTATTGTTACCTGGGTATGGAAAGCGGGAGGGAGCTTAAAAGTGAGGTCTTTGCCTGGGTGAGGAAAAGGCTGGGTTATGCTGCTGAAATGGTTGCTGTTGTGTGCATATGACTGAAGGATAATCCCCCAAACAAGAATGCCAGTAGTGACATGGGTAACGGAAGCAAGACCCTTTATTATTGAAATCAAAGCATTTCCCACTGGCCCTGGCATTGAAACGCGGTTGGTACCGAGATTGGGGAACTGGAAATCTATCATTCATGTACAGCAGCCAGAGTTCATCATCTATCTTTGCCCAATCAGATTCAGGATTATAACTTTTTCTGAGGCGATATTGCTCGTCATACCTTGTCCAACCCAAACCATTACATCCCCAATCGAACACTGTTCAAAAGAATTTAACAGCCCGGGTATTTTAGCTGGATGGACTGTGCCATAAATGGCAATAAATACTTTGAATGCATCTGTCCACTTTTCAATGGAGGCCATTTTTTTCAGCGGAGATAGATTTTGTTGTCAACTGACCATTTTTTATAAAAACCTTTTGCTCATCCCCATCTTTGGGTCCCCTTTTTAATAAAGTCCCAAGGTTCACATATTTCCCTTCAATTAATTTTTGTTCGGGTACCCTCAGAAACATTTCCCCCAAGCTGAAGGTAAACACTGACCTCAGGGGTAATTAAGTCAGCCTCATCACCTGACGACTCTTATGGCACTTCCGGTTCCTCGTTTTGATCAGGGACCACCTCCTTAACTTCCGGCTCAGCCCCCTGCTCGTCCTGCTGTGCCCTAAAAAAAGAACTCTATATCAATATGTTATCCACAAATGAATATACATTTCAACAATACACATGTGCAATTAACTTTTTTCCCCATGCGTTTATATTGAATGATATTTACTGTATAATATTATTACTTTATCATTGAAATATTATTAGCAAGGGGCTTTTGAAACTGATCAATTAGAAAATACCGATTAAACACATGCCCTGATTATTCACTGAACCACATGATAAATCAAGTGTTGAGTATGAATTTATAATTTCAAAATTATTGACGAAATATAAGTCAACATAAATGTAGATGCTAAATTAATTATATCATTGCAATGGCTTCTGTACTTCTTTATATATACATTTAACATCTTTACATGTCAATCAAATAATGAGAATGAAACCCGAATAACGTTACATAATGTACGGTCAGACTGAGGTGTGCTTGGTGTGAGTGATCTTTACTTGAAATTCAATATTAATCTCCTGTATACTAAGGTATCTCTCTTGAAATTGTTTTGCTTCGTGCCAAAATTCTTCGCCAACCACGTCAAAACAAACAATGTGTGTACATGGTGTAGGTCACTAGTTCGACCTGGACCTTTTTTAGACGGGCCGCTCACTACATCACATCATCGTCAATAAAACGAATGGATTTCAACTCATACAATTTACAAAATCAGTAACATTGCTCTTTTACCTTTACCTAACTACACAAATAATAATCTATTCATGAACGATGCACTGACACATATTTATCAATGTAACATAGGTATCAACAGTTTGGCCCAGTTCGGTCTATGGCGACCGCGTGGCTCTCGCCGTCTCGGCCAAAAAAGGTGATTATTACAGCCCTAAACGATTGCCTGCATTTCTCTTGTTACCAAATAAAGTTAACATCAACAATGTTTTATCTATGAGACAAATTATTTTTCAAAGTATTTTCACGGATTTGCTTATATACGCTTTCAAATTGAATGTATGTCATACCGTGTTCAATGATCCGTTGAAAAGGATGCAACGTGATTGGTGCGCCCCCTATAATTAACAAGGGGCCCAGAGGGCTTGTATCGCTCAACTGTTACTTTTGTTACATGAAACTGGTAACTTTATATTAAATTTGGCAATTAGAACACAAGACATTTTAACATCTCTTGAAAGCTTCTTAAGTTATTTTTGCTTGAAATTTCAAACTTTTAATTTTGAAGGTTTCTACCCACGTTGACCTTTGACTCCGGCTAGCACTTTCAAATTGACATTTGACCACATTACTGAAACATAGAAAATGATTCAAAGCTGGTTTACATGACATACCAAAGTATCACGACTCTAGACAAAATGCATCTTAGGATATCGTTGCTTGAAGTTTATAACATATTCAACCCCTGTAACCTTGAAAGTAGGTCAATGTCATTCTAATGAAGAAACTTTATAGATCTCTATCCTAGGTACCTACTGGTCAAATATCATGACCCTATGCCTTAAGGAACTTGTTAAGAAGATCATTTAAGTTTTTAACATATTTTACCCCTTTGACCTTGAAAGTAGGTCGAGGTCATTTTAATGAGGAAACATTATCACACTCCATCCCAGGTACCTACTGGCCAAATATCATGTCTCTTTGCCTTATGGATCTTAAGAAGAAGATTGTAAAAGATTTTAGCATATTTCACCCATGTGACCTTGAAAGAAGGTCAAGGTCATTTCAATGAGGAAACTTTATAGCACTCCATCCCAGGTACCTTCTGGCCAAAAATCATGACCCTGGGCCTTATTTGAACTTGAGAAGAAGATTGTTAATTTTTTTAACATATTTGACCCCTGTGACTTTGGAATTAGGTCAAGGTCATTTTAAAGATAAACTTTTATAGCACTCTTACCCAGGTACCTACTGGCCAAATATCATGACACTCTGCCTAATGGATCTTTAGAAGAAGATTGTTAAATGTTTTTTAACATATTTGACCACTGTAACCTTGAAAGTAAGTCAAGGTCATTTTAATGAGGAAACTTTATAGCACTTTATCCCAGATATCTACTGGCTAAATATCAAGGCCCTGGGCCTTATGAATCTTGAGAAGAAGTTTGTTAAAGATTTCAACATATTTGACCCCTGTGACCTTGAACGTAGGTCAAGGTCATTTTAATGAGGAAACTTTATAGCACTCTTTCTCATGTACCTACTGGCCAAATATCATGACCTTAGGTCTCTCAGTTCTTCAGAAGAAGTCGTTCAAAGGAAAATTGACAGACGGACGACGGATGGACGGACGACGGACGCCGCAGTACGGCATAAGCTCACCTGGTCCTTCGGGCCAGGTGGGCTAAAATTGTGTCAAAAAGAGGGGGATAACTCAAATACAGCTACAGACTGTGCAAACATTCCCCAATACACTCACAGGTATAGCATCAATCTTTCCCAATAACAGTCGACTATTATGCATAGTAATAGCCGTTAGTATTTTATTTTACGTTCATTAATATTTTTTCCCGAACTTTCATGTCACACATTGAATCAATACAATTACAATACATTTGTCACTTACTACTTACATGAAGTAATTAGCGCGACACACGTAGACAGATGCTAATTTTTGTTCACGGTGTATTATTAGCTTAAGTACGTTGGATACGGAAATCGCATAATATTTCTCAAATCATTTAATAATAAACCTTCATGTTTGTGTTTTTGACACTGATCCTATGTAGATAGGAATCATAATAATATTTTTAATGTAAAAAAGTGAAAAATAAAATTCAAAACTGTTAATAAGACATCACGTGAAGAGTCTTATTTTTGTAATGAATTTGTATATATGTTGCATACACCTCCACTTATGTTACCTTGCTATCCAAATATTCATGGTCCGTTTCAAATGTCCAGCTTGACAACTTCTATTGTTCGGGAAAGACCTGTGAAAAAAAAACCAACAACGTCACATGACAGTTTTGAAACGAGGCAGTAAAAGGAGGTGGTTTGACCGAGATGAACTGTTTCCAAAGGGGCCCCCACAGAGGGGCTGTTAGGCAACTGCAACTTCTTACTGCACTATTTTACCGAGTAATTTAATTTCTAAGCCCGTGACGAAACTTATTGAATCAGTAATTATTCATCATCAGAAGTCGATTGCACACATGTATGGGGACAAACCTTTCTGTAAAAAGAAATATTCACGAGACGAATATACCTTTTCAACTGTTTCCATAAAGTGTATATATGCATTGGCAAGTAAAAAAAAACCGCTTGTGTTTTTTTACATTATAAAACTCAATGTCTTTGGCTTTTTTTTTCTAGACCATGCGTTATATACATATATACATGTATATTCAGGTATACTTTCTTTCCCACTCTCACTGTCTTCATACGCTAACACTTAGTAAGTCATATTAGCCATCATACACAATAAACATTTCTGGCTAAACCACTACATGAAGGATAGGTGTCAGAAATGGAACGGACTGAGATGCTTGATAATTATGTTTTCAAAACTTTCCACAGATAAAAACATCCCCGTAAATGGACCTTTTTATGTTGAGACAACTTTTCTTTCCGTTTTCTATGCGTATTTCCGATTCTGAAGTCAAAAATATCCTGTGAAAATAAGAACTGTTGAAACATTACGATTAAAATAAAAATTCTTAATACGCGATCCTATTTACTATAAATAGGTTCTCCTTCCTCAGTTATTCATCCTAAACCGTCATTTTGACATATTTAAATCTTGCATGTAAATAAAACAAAATCGTTTACTTCAGGAATATAATTGAATCATACCATTTTACTGAACCAGGGAACATTATTATGTAAATGAGATAGCGCATGCATATCATTTGACCCCGACAAAGGAGAGAACAGAATACTGTGGATATCACAACATTTATGGCTTGGAGGGCCTCATAGCAAAATTAACCCACCAGTCACTTATTTGTTAAAACATAAAGTAAAGTTCATCTTTGGTCCTACTCAGACAAAGATACTAGCGAGGTTAATATTTTTTTATATTTATTCATAACATAACCAGCATTTCTGTCGACTCCATTAAGCTTTAACTGGCTATCTGGAAGAATTTTCTCCTTTGAACAATTTTCATCTGCGATAATGATTCCGTAACCTAATCATTTCGCTGTCTTTTGACCATAGGCAACTTTTCCCGTCGTAGCTGACGCAGTTTTCGCGCTAACTTCCCACGGCCAGTCATTTTGTTTACAATGAAATTGTGTGCTATGCGCCTGCGCTAGTGGAGGGAAATTGGCAAGGTAAAGTTGGACAGTTATTCGTTATTCGTTATTCGGAATAACGAATAACTGTCTAACTTTACTTTCCGG